>PVIH01003885.1:45000-150834 GCA_004025045.1 Sigmodon hispidus
GGTCAGCAAGAATCCCGATTGCTTTGTCATTTTTCCAAACAGCAAAGCAATAATGCTTAGTGAGTGCTGCCTACATGCCAAGCATAGCCCAAGTGCTTTATACCCATTGCATGTAGTCCTCACGCTAGCCCTATGGAACAGACACCACACTTCTGCATCCTCACTTTACAGGTCAGAAAAATGAAGTGCAGAGACAGTCAGGTTCCACAGCTAACTAGGAGGCCTAGATGTAGAACCTGTGTTTCTAACAGCTGCACTGTTCTGCCTCTGAAATCCCAAGGAAGGGCCAGGCCCAGTTGATGCCACAGTGTTCTCTGTTCCAAAAGTAACTGAGGACCTTCATGTTACTGTCCTTGCCCATCATCTATCATTCTTCCTGATATATCCATACAACGTTGTCCCTTCTAATAGGCAGGGTGGCCTTCCTCTGCACCTCAATTTTCTCACCTATAAAGTGGGGGTACAGCGATTTGGTGTTTATTCCACAGGGTTAGCTGAGGAATAAGCCAGGTAAGACACAAGGCAGCTACCACATTGCCTCTCCAGTGGAGATGCCCACTCCAGCCACTGGTCCTCACCAGCAACCTGCCCATTGAGGTGGTCTTGGGTAGTTTGAGTTGTAAAGGAGGTTCATACTGACTCTCCCTGCAGTTTGCAGATGGGGTCTACCTGGTGCTGCTCATGGGGCTCCTGGAAGGCTACTTTGTACCCCTGCACAGCTTCTTCCTGACCCCCGACAGCTTCGAACAGAAGGTAAGCGGGAAGGGCATTCGGGAAGCCCATTGCCCACATCCTGCTTATCTATACTGGACCTGTCTAGGAAGAGATGGAGGCAACCTCCTGGCCAGGCCTTTGCTGGTTGGAGATGGATTCTCTCTAGTAACAGCTGGACTTGGCGTGAGTCACCTACAGACTCCAGACATGCTGAACACTGTTCCCTTGCCTTCTGTGTGTCCCTGCTTCCCTAGACATGTGCTCCTGCGGAGACACACAGCTGGCCTCGTCTCTACCAGAGATGTCAGGGAATGTAGTTCCAGGGCCAGTTAGCCCTGAGGCCCATGTCCAGACTGTTCTTTTTTATAATGTGTACGTATATCAGTGTCTGCGTCCACATGTGTGTTAGGTGCCGTGGAGCCCAGCAAAGGGCATTGGATCCCCTGGAGCTAGCATTTGTGAGTCACATGACCCTCTTAACTGCTGAACCATCTTTCCAATCCCTGATTTTTTTTTTTTTTTCTATTTTGATGGAAGGAAGGGAGCATTTGAGACAAATGTAGCCCAGACTGGCCCCATAATTACAGCAGTACAGTAGTGCATGTATGCTGTTGGAAACTGAACTGAGATAGGTCTCCAGCCCTTTTGTAAATAACTGGGTGGTTTGGTTTGGCTTTGGCCTGGTTCTGCAGTCCCTCAGGGGCAGCTGTTATCCTACTTGCCTAAACAAAAGCCTTTGGCCCAAGGCAGAGGTCCCCTTAAACATGCCTTGCCATCTGACCCTAGCAAATATATGCACTGTTGTCTTTGAGTTTGATGACCTTGTCAATTGATACAGGAATGGGGTGGGACAGAAAGACATCACCATGGCCACTCTCAACATAACCAGCCATTTTTTTTAACCACAAGTAGGCTCAGCCTCAGACCCACAGCTATGGTGCTAGGCCCAGGGACTGGTCCTAGGGTCCAGGAGTCATAGGATCCTAGGATTCTGGGGTCTAGGCAGTATTCAATGACATATCTACTGCATCTTTCTTGCCAGGTCCTGAATGTCTCATTTGCCTTTGAGCTCATGCAAGATGGAGGGCTGGAAAAGCCTAAACCCCGGCCAGAAGGTACCTTGCCCTTTCCTGGGTCTATGACAGTGGGATTGGACCTTCATTTATGGGGCCTGGGTGACAAATATGGCAATCTTTCAGGGTATATGGTCAGTTGGTTCTAAAACCCTACAAAGGATACCAGAGTCCAAGAGCAGTTGAGTCCCTTATGTAAGATGGTTTGGTATGTATGTAGAATTCAGGCACTCTCCCAGGTGCATTCAGCCATCCATGCACAATTTATTACATCTGTTACCATGTAAGTGTTGTAGAAAGAGTTAGGTGGCTTTGTTAAGGAAATAAGGACAAAGGGAAAATTTAACCTGTTCAGTACAGATGCGCTCTGTCTCTCTCTCTCTCTCTCTCTCTCTCTCTCTCTCTCTCTCTCTCTCTCTGTGTGTGTGTGTGTGTGTGTGTGTGTGTGTGTGTGTGTGTGTGTGTGTGCTCATATACACACAAAAGCCAGGGAAGGACATTGAGGGTCTTCCTCTCTTGTTTTCTTATTATTCCTTTGAGGCAGGGTCTCTCCCTGAACAGGGAGCCTTTGGGTTTGTTTTATTTTTCCCAGCTAGGCTGGAAACCAGCAATCCACAGCAATCCTCCCAAAGAATACAAGACCACTCCCAGATTGCTGGGGATATGAACTCAGAGCCGCATGGTTGTGCAACATACACTCATAACCACTGAGCCATCTCTTCAGCCCTGAAAACTTACTGAAAATATTCTGTACACATAGTTGTCCGAATCCACACATGTGGAGCCCATGCATACAGAAAATAGACTGTGTGAAATCAGAAGAAAACAAAACCAGAAGAGAATGTTCGGGCACACCTGGTGTGTTTATGCTTGGCTGTGTGTGTGCATTTAAGAGTGGGAAGCATGTCACTGTTGGTCATTATCCTGGTACATATTCCTTGTGTCACTCACTGCAATAGTCCATGTAATCAGCACTGTTGACATTGGGCTTGCACCTTCTGGTCACTAAAAGGCATGGGGGCAAGCAGAGCTTGTGGCTCTACACCATGTTGCTTTGTTGACCTCAAACCAGGATCTACCTTCCATACCCTGCACCCACAAGGCTGGCACTTGTCTAGCCAGCCTGGAACCCTGCACATCTTTATACACAGTAAAGGCAAAATCCCCCCTGCCCTCAGGGCTCCTGAACAAGCATAGGAAGGAAAGCATCACTAGCTGCACACATGAGGGTCCTGAGAGTGGTTGAGGCAGAATTCAAAGGACGCTGTATGGCTGAAGGAGGGTCCCTTTTCTAGCTGGCAAGACCAGCAAGAACCACGATCAACATCAGGATAAAGCAATGAGCCACAGGCCCAGCCAGAACAGGGACCCTAATTTGTGACTCCTGCAGGCCTGGGTACTATCAGCTCCAGTAAACAAAACCCAATGCTTCACTCCTTTTCATGCCCGCCTGGTCTCGTGTTCATGGTTACCTCTGGGGGAGGACCTCCGGAGTGCAGATGCTCCTGGTAGCACTCTCCCTAGCAAGACAAAAGTCTGCCCTATGGATGAACTCTAGTATTCTGTAGCAGCGCCAGCACCTGGTTTGGAGAACCCCAGCTTTGTTTTCCTATATTTTGGGTTGTGAGCCTAGCCTTTAATGGCCGAGCCATCTCTCCAGCTCTAGCTTCACTTTCTGTGGTTGGCTTCTTGAATTGCTTCATGGAAACTTCCAACCTGCAGATTGGAAAGATTTGTCCTGATATGTTGGTGTTTGCGCCTTAGTTTCCCTTCAGACGAGAGAGTTTTCCCGGTGTCAATCTATAGGACTGCTTTGGCATATAGAGAGGTTTTGAATGTGATTATTGACCCACTTAATCTGAAACTTCCCGAGCAATGGCAGTGGAAAAACACATGTGTCTTATTTGTTGTTTCCCTGGGCATTGTGCCCGTGCAGAAAATTTCCAGTGCATAAAGGGGGTGGGAGGGCTGAAGTGGTGCTCTGTGAAACTGGACTTTGTGAGCAGCGGATCCCAGCATTCCCTCCAGCTTCTGTACTTCTTTCTACCTGGGAGATGTGACACTACAGACATTGTAAAGAATTCTTTGAGGATGTCTCCAGTTGGAGTCATTTCTCCTGGCAAGATTCTTAGGTCAGGGGCTCTCAGAGTTCTATAGTCCTCTGTGTTACGTCTCCGACTTCTGTCACCTGGGCTTCAGAGACTCTCGGTGCTTTGACAAACTTCAGCTGAGTGTGAGCATCACAGGCATAGCCAAGGGAGGGGCTGAAATACTGGGTGAGAAAACAAGTATTACACAAGAGGCTGAGGAAGGAGGGTTACAGGCTCAAGGAGTATCTAAGATTTAGGAAGTGATTCCAGGACTAGCCTGGGCTGCATAGCAAGTTCAAGACCACCCTGGGCAATTTAGTGAGACCCTGTCTCAGACCAACGTGTAAAATGAAGGCTGAGGATATAGCTCAGTGGCAGATCACTCGAATGGGACCTCACTTTAATACCCAGTAGAGATTGGAGAGGAAAGGAGAGGAGAGGAAGGGAGGGGGAAGGAGGAAATCAGGAGGAGCAATGAGAAAAGGAAATATTAGTATAAGGCTGGTGGTTTGTTATTGAGAGGTCCGCATCTTCAAATGTGCATGCCTCGCTGTTCCTACCATTCAAACGGACTCATCATTGAATATAATCAAGATCCCAGTGTGCCAAGCAGGTTGGCACTCAAGAGAAGCCAAGAGCAGTCAGGATCAAACCATGGAAAGCCAGCAGATGGGTGGTATGTGCAAATCACGAAAGGGTCTGTTGGCTTTGACAGGCTGTGACATTGGCTGAGGGCAGGGCAGTTCCCCTGATCAGCTCACTATGGGTGGACTTAGTCTGTGGCCAAAAAACCTGGAAGCTGCCCCAGCCCCATCTCTGTAGCCCTGGATTACAGTGTGCAGAGCTGACAGCAGCAGCTTGCTCAAACTTGGATCATCCCAAGGCCGTGGAGCCATAGAAACTGGAAGGATGAGTGTGAATGGTCACAGCTGTATTGGAAAACTGTCTCCTTCTGGTGTCATTGGGGATCTCTGCATGGCAAGCAAAATATCACACATGCCAAGAGTCTCCATCCTGCTCTTTATATGATCTATACACATTACCTAAGCAAAAGGAACCTGGCAGACATTGAACTGAGGAACTTGGGATGAGAAAATACTTCCAGATCATTCTAGGATCCTCCTCATCATCATAGCCATCCTGATAAGCTGTGAGAATGTCAGTGGGGAAAAGGCTTGCCTGGCTGTTGCTGAGTAGAATGTAGAAAGGGTATGTGGGCAAACTCCATGACATAGGAAAAGCCAGGTCAGCACCTTGATTACATTCTGGAGAAACCAACTGAGGACTTTTGACATCTAAAACTGGGAGGTGACAAATCTGTGTCGTAGGCCAGCAGATCTGAGATTATTTGTTACAACAGGAACAGGAAGTAAGCATACTCGACAATCCCACAGCTCCATTCACAGATATGCCCTGCACAGGCCAGAAGAGAACTTCAAGGTAGAACTTCATGGTAGAGTCCTTACACGTTGTTGGTGGCATTGTCCATCAGTACTGCTACTATGGAAAACAGCAGAAGGTAGTCCTCCGGACATTATAAATGGAGCTTCTATGCAGTGTAGCAATCCCACAACTGGGTATATATATGCAAAGGAGATGGATTGACACACCTTCATCTACCTGTTCACTGCAGCCTGAGTCACAGCAGCCAGATAGGATCAATCTGTGTCTGCCAATGAATGGATACATAGGAATTACGGCATACTATTCAGCCATAAAAAGGTTGAGTTGTTATTGTTTGTGACAACATGCATAAGCTTAAGTGAAATAAGCCAGATACGAAAGACAGATATCACGTCATCTTTGTCATGTACAGAATCCAAAGGAGGTCATCTCACAGAATTCAAAATTGGGGTGATACCAGAAGATTGGGATGAAAGGGAGCACGTCAGTGAGACAATTTTTGAATGTTCTTAACACAAGAAAGTAACCAATGATAAGCATGCTAATCACATTGATTTAACCATTATGTAAAAGATACACAAATAGAGACATTTCATGGAAACCCACAACTGCTGAATAAAATTAAAAATCAAAATAAAAAAGAGGGGCTGGATAGATGGCCCAGCAGTTAAGAGCACTGACTGTTCTTCCAGAGGATCTGGTTATGATTCCTAGGAACCATATATCAAATCACACCTGTCTGTAACTCCAGAGAACCCAACACTCTCACACAGACTTATGTGCAGGAAAAATACCAATGCGAATAAAATAAATATAAATAAAATCATTTAAGTTTTTTTAAAGGAAAGGGTCTGGTAAGGTGGCTCAGCAAAGGTTCTTGCTGCCAAATCTGACAGCTGAGTTTCTCTGGAGCCCACGTTACAGGAAGAGAGAAGCTGTTCCCGAAGGTTGTCTTCTGATTTCCAATACCACACACACACAAATAGGTAAAAATGATAATAAAGATGTACCTGTAATATCCTCAACATGGGTGGTTCTTGAATAGGTGGAGTCCCTGGTTCCCAGGAGAAGAAAGCAGGGCTGAGGAATCCTTTCCCTAACCCCAGGGCTGTTTTCTTCTAGGGCTGTTTGGTTCTGACCTGGTTCTTCTCAGTCCCAGCCCACTGACAATAGTGCTGGCGGGCTCTGACCCAGAGGCCCACCGATCTGACTGTATGTTCCCAGAGAGTGGCCCTCCACCAGCCCACATGGGCACACGGGGTGTGAGTGGGTCATCCCACAGGTCATTCACCCAGCGCTGTTTACATAGCACCAAGCCTCTGTAGATTCCCAGGCATCCACAGCCTCCCCCTGCAGAGATAGCTTAGTTTCTGTGTGATCTGCTCATCTATCTGGGTCAGCCTGGATGGCCAGTAGTTGGCTTTCTTTTTAAAATACACACACACACACACACACACACACACACACACACACATATATGTAATGTGAATTGGTGTTTTGCCTGCATGTATAACTGTGTAAGGGTGTCAGATCTTGGAATTACAGTTATTAGCTGCCATGTGGTTGCTGGGAATTGAACTCAGGTGTTCTGAAGAACAGTCAGTGCTCTTAACTGCTGAGCCATCTCTCCAGCTCAGTAGTTGGCTTTCTTGGTGAAAACATATGCTAAGCAGTTACTCCTTTGTCCCTACATATATCTGATAATGGTGTCAGGAATGGAGACCAACCGGAGCAGTTAAGGAAGCAGGCCTTCTCTGTGAATGGTGACCCCTGCTGTTGTGCAGCATGCACAAGACGTAGCTGTCTGCAATAATAGCTGGGAGTGAGCAAAGATGCAAAAACTGACAGGAAACTATGGGCCCTCGATGTGTTCTAGGCATTCTCCAGAAAGTTGTTGCCTAGTTTTACCAATAAGAAAACAGTCAGAGAAGTGGACTCCTGGGATCTCATGAGGCCGTGGAGATGGGCATCAAACCATGGTGGACATTAAGTTGAAATAAAATGGCCAGTGCAAATGTCCTCCTATGCTGAACGCTGGCTTTCCCTGTCGAGAGTTTCCCTGGCTTTAACAGGCATAGACAGGGGCTAAGTGGTTAAGAGCACTTGTTGCCATTTCAAAGGACCGGGGTTTTGATCCCAGCACCCACATCAGGCATATGTAACTCAGTTCCAGGGGATCTGATGCCCTCTTCTGGCCTCCGTGTGTCCCTGCACACATGTATATGTATAAACATTCAGACACACGTACAAACACATGTTAAAGAGGGGAGGAGGGATAAAAATGAATTTCAGGGGGCTGGAGAGATGGCTCAGAGGTTAAGAGCACTGGCTGTTCTTCCAGAGGTCCTGAGTTCAATTCCCAGCAACCACATAGTAGCTAATAACCATCTATAATGACATCTGGTACCCTCTTCTGTATACTGTGTACATAATAAATAAATAAATCTTTTTAAAAAATGAATTTCAAGAATCCATATATACCTGCCTTTCCAGAGCTAACCCAGTGTGCAGCCTGCACTTGCTTCTGCCTGTTCACTGTGCTGTGAGCACTTTCCCAGGCTGTTCATAGTCCCACATGAGTGGAGGAAATGCAGGTCAGCCCAGGTTCCATAAAACTGCACTTAGAAGAAGGTGATTCCGGTGAAACTTGGAATGGCAAGAGCAAAGTACCATGACAGGGCTCTGCCACTTGCCTGGTCTCAAATGGAGACCGAAATGAGGACACAAAGGGAAACATCAGGTTCCATGTCTCTCCAGATGTCCCAGTAGCTCATCTCTACCAGCAAGGGATTTGGGTGTGCATCTGGACACAGCTGGAGTAGAACGGGGTTAGTTTGCAAACAGGATCCCCGGAGCTCTAAGACAGACCGCAGCTAGGAACCCTCAGCTTGCAGCCGTTTTGTGCTTGAAGTCTGAGCTTCAGTACATGTGACTATTGGGGCTGTAGCCACAACCGTAATGGCCTTCAGGCCAAGGGGACCCCCACCCAAGCCACCAGGGGCTCTGACTTCCCGCTCTGCCTGTCTTGATGGCACTTTGGCCATAGCGTCACCTTCTCCCCACCCAGTGGCTCTGTGCCATCTCTCCCATCTTGGAGCCCGTATCACCCATTGTCTTAGGTCATCTGTCTCATGTGACCTACACACTTATACCTTTAAATACCATTTTTATTTTTAAAATGGCACAGGAGCAGAGACGAATCCCCAATCTAGGTCAGGACAGGAGGGATGCAATTGTCCCACATGCCCTGTGCTCTCCCCGCCCCATTCCCCTCTAATGGCACCTGGTGTCCTGTCTCCTTATCAGCAGCACCTGCTGTGCTTACCGAGTTTGGAGGGGTTTGCTGTTCCTTATTTTACTGCCTTTGTATCATTCCTAGATAGCAGAGTTCCTTCTTTTCTTCCTTTGTTTACTCGACTTCTTCAAAGAATGTCTCGCTGAGGAAAAACAGAAGGGAAAGTGGAGCAGCTGCAGAACAGAGGGGCACCCTGGGAAATGGGTGACTGGGAAGTGGGGGGGGGAGTTAGTTCCAAGCCTCCCTCTGCCCTGCAGGCCTGTGCCCCACTAAAGGCCTCCCTTGTTGAAGGGCCCTCCATCATAGTCTGAAAAGCCCAAGTGTCCTTGTTACCATTGCCACCTCCTCCTCCCCTCTCCTCTTTCTCCTCCTCCTCATCTTCCTCCTTCCCCTCCTCCTCCTCTTGTTTGTCTCAAACCCAGAGATCTATCTGCCTCTGCCTCCCAAGTGCTTGGATTAAAGGCAAGTGCCACGAGACATGGCCAAGGCCAACACCCTTCTCACTAGAGCTGCTGTGCCCATGGTGAAGTCACTCTGGGGTGACAGCCCTAGTTCTATGGGACTGAAACTCTAGTACCTGGCTCCTTCTTCCCTATTGCTTGCCTGCTCTGAGTTCTGGCTGCACACCTGTTCATCTTTTCATACACACCTGCCCCTGAAGGCCATGAGGCCCACTCGAGGGCCATAGTGGGCAGATGAGGATGTGTGCTGGATGGTAGGGGACCATCAGTGCCAACTTTGGAGTGTGGCCCACAGAAGCTACTCATGAGTATTGTCTCTCCACAGACATTGTCAACTGTGACCTGAAGTCCACACTGCGAGTGCTGTACAACCTCTTCACCAGGTACCGGAATGTGGAGTGAGGCCCTGGGCTGCCCACCACTGCCCAGCATCTGGACCAGCTGCCCAACTGCCTTGCCCTGCTTGCTCCAGTCTCTTGCCCTGCACTCTCCCTCAAGCCCAGAGACCACCCAGAAATAGTGGACATAAAATCAGTAAGGAAATGACCACTAATGCAGTGGCTGAACCACATCTGTAGGCCCTGGAGACCAACCTAGCAATGACTTGGGAAATTTCCCCCATTCAAATTCAGACCCCAGATGTCCCTATGTGTGCTGTGGGAATCAGCACAGCCTAGAGACTATCCCTCCGAGCATAGAAATAAAGGCCAGAGTTAGTCCCCACACTATGGGACATCTCTCTTGTGCTCAATGTCAACTAGCCTCATGCCTCCATTAAAGGAGATGTTATTCTCCCCTTTCATAGATGGGGAAACTGAGGCTCAGAGAAGGAGATTTGCTTGTCATTAGCATGCATTTTTTTTCCTCTTCGGGCAACTTACTGGCTAATAACTGGTCAATAACTGGTCAACTGTATTCTATTCTGTGTGTATCCTAAAGTGTATACATGTTTGCAGAGACCTGCCTTACCTTCATATACCTGCTTCCTCTAGCAGACAAGACACTCTGATCTCACCCTAGGGCAGGCCAGGTCAGGGCTGGGTGATTCGCACTAAAATTGCCAAATTGAATTTAACTCAATTAATACTGTGTGTGTGGCAGGAGCCGCGTCCCTCAAATCCTTTGTACAAATGAAAATTACCCTTAATTCCTTCAGATTGGTAATAAGCCCACACTCCGGTTACAGGATGACATTTGGGAAGGGTTCTGTTTGGAATTAATAGAGTGCCCATTTCGCAGCCTTTTTGCTTGATTGCATGTAATGGATGTGCCCTATATTTTCCTGCAAAATAAGTACTCAATTCATTATCGTTAGGCAAATGTAGGGTATACTCTCGCATGGCAGAGAGCTGGGCACAGACCCATTGGAGCATCGCCTGAGAAGTAGGGGCGTCAATGGGGACCCTTGAACTTTAAAAAAAAAAAAAAAGAAACTCCTTTTTGCTTTCTAATTGGCCACTCTGGCTAAGTCTGCCCACACGCAATTACTGGCTAATTCCAGGCGAGGAAAATGTTAGTCATTTAAACCGAAGCTCAGCATCTAGTCTCTTCATTTAGGTGACTCAAGGGCTGCCAGTTACGTATCTCCTCGTGCAAACCTGACTTTGAAGGAAGAGTTCTGCTGTGCCATTCTGCATCTAGGTCCTATAGAGAAAACAAGGGTCTGATGGGTAGAGGGAGGGTTAGACTTAAGGGAGCAAGAAGTGAGGGTTAGGGTACTTAACATGTGGGGATGCCCTCAGAGACAGGGCTGCAGGTACCGTCTTAGTCCTGGTGCTCTTTGGTTGAGAAGGCCTTGGGATAATGACCTGTGCGGATGCTGTCCTCACAGAACTCTTATAAACCTGCCAGGAAGATGCCTTCTCCAGAAGTATGTGACCACCTAGTCACTCTTTGTCTTAGTTACATTTCTCACTGGAACAAAATAACCTGAGAAAAGCAATGTAAGGGAAGAAGAGCTTGTTTTGGCTCATGGTCTAACGGCACACAGCCTACCGTGGGAGGCGGAGCATGGCCACAGAAGACACCATGGTAGGAAGAGCATAGAGCTGGGCTCCCTCACCCCACGTCCTGTAAGAACAAGTGAGCACAGACAGGAAGTGGGGCTGAGCTATAAAACCCAAAGGCCCTCCTCCTGTGAGAATTCACCTCCTAAAGATTTCACAATGTTTCAAAACAGTGCCACCAGTTGAAAACAAAGTTTTCAAAATGAGCCTGGGGGGACATTTTTCTCACTCAAACATCTAGTAACGCCTTCCCTAATTCGAGGATTCACCAAGGTGGCTTTCCACAACATTCCAAGTGCTCTTTCCTCTTTCTGTACTAACCATCCAGGGCAGCTCAGAACCCAGAACATTTGGATCTACTGTGCACTTCCCTGGCTGTTTGGTTCTAGGAACTGTAACTCAGCACTGTGAGCATCTAAGATGTGAAGGCAATGTACTGTCTTTATGTTGATCTGTGTGTACGAACAAAATTCTTTTTGCATAATTAATGAAATATCATATTTTTCATTAGAATTAATGTTGGTCTCACGCTCTTTTAAATTCCCGGTAGGAAATGGAGATTAGTAGCTGCTTAGCCTCTGTAAACAGCACGGAAGCAGGATGAAATAAGAGACCTGCATCCACTTCAACACACTTTGCTCTGGGGACTGTGCCTTGGTTTTGTCATCCCTGATGTTCAAGCCATTAGTACACAGTACCCTTCCTAAGAGCACTCTTTTAGGGTTTGGATTATCTACAGTAGGAAACCACATCAGAACTCAGAAAGTGTCTTAATAGCATGTCAGTGTACCCAACAACTGGGCATTGAGACTAAGGTCTGTGCCTCAGTCCAGAGTCCGTGAACTTGTATCTGATTTTATAATCCTGTTGTTTCCTGGAGATGGATGTTTTCCTCTAGATTCTAGGGTCATACATACGTAATATGTGGATTTGAAGGAGAAAAAAACATCATTATAAGTAATCAAACAGCCTTCTTCTCCTAACAAAAAAGAGGAAAGAAAAGGCTGAAACAGGAATCATTCTGGCTCACAGTTTGAGGGGACAGAGTGGGGGGTAGCAGGAGTGTGAGGCAGCTGATCACATGCAGACAGGAAGCAGAGAGTCAGGAATGCTGGTGCTCAACCTGCTGTTATTTTATTCCAGAGGCCCCCAGCCTCTGAAATGGCACCACCACAGTTACGGTGAGTCTTCCCACCTCAAGTAATCATCATTATTAATAGTTAATACATAAGTAACACAGAATTCAAAAAAATGTCTAATTAAAAACCCTAAGTATCCATCTCACTCACCTCTTCCCGTCAGTCTGTACCCTCCATGGAGATGACTCTTTTGATCCATTTCTTCTGCATGATTCCAGAAATACTCTGTGCAAATAAAGCCTGAATGTACATACAAAAGCTTTGCTGTGCTTTTTTTCCAATATAGACATCCTGTTATATATACTCTCCTATATGTTGCTTTTATTGTGTTAAGTCTTGGAGATCGTCTTCAATGAGACATTAAATGAACAGTATTAAACCTTCTAAACTGTTTCTCATGGAGGATTTACAGGCTTTTAAACATGAGAATCTGAGTGCTTTGTTCATCCAAATGTAGCTCTAGTCTGCTTGAGATAGGAAGGAAACTCCAGCATCCTCAGCACAGGAGCTGCAGACATCATCAGAGGCATCTCATGCTTCTGGAATGGAATTTTTCTAAATCTTCATTTGGAACATAATAGTAAATTGTGTGTAATTTTTTTCTCTTGGGGTTGACAATCTGGAGTTGGGACCCAGAGTCTTATACATATTAAACATCCTGTACTGTGGACACACACCAATCGTGTATAATTTGATTACGGTTTCATTTTTGCAAGCAATTAGGTCAACTAATTGGCAATTGACGAAGAAAGCCTTTTAAAGGTTACTGCATTGCTGCAATATTGTAAAGTCCAGCTGCCTGCCAGGCTACAAGAAAAGACAATCTCCCGTGTGCAGATGGACTTGATATACCCCCAAGACTCAGAGAGAGCCCCTATATCGACCACTCACCAGCACAGCCCTGAGTTGTTTGCAATTTCCAGACGCTGCCATAGGGACTTTTTAATTATGAATCAGCATCGTCATTATCAGCTCATTTTGTTGTGGGTTGCTTGGTTAACCCTGCAGAGGATATTGAAGCTTATTTACATCAACAGAATTCCAGGGCTGTAATTTTCCAATAACTAGACTCTCCAACGTGTATACATTGTGGTTCCCATATGAATCACCCTTCTCCAGCCTGAGAACACATGTATACATCATCCACTCCCTGCCCCCCAAATTAGCACTCATTTATTTTTCCATCAGAAAATGAGACTAGATGGAGTCCATAGGTCAAATGGCTTCATGCTGCCTAAGTAGCAGACGATTTGAGACTCGCTGCCTTTAATGAAGCTCCACTTCAGGAATCTAAGATGGATGCCTTATCCTATTCTTGCAAGAGGAATATATCCTCACACCTTCTCTAATCTCACCAATGCATACAGTCTCTCCCGTCAGATTCACTTGGGTCTCCTGGAAAATACAATTATGTAAACACTGAGAACAGAAAAACCATACTGAGGTACAGGACTCCATGATGGATTGACACACTCACTGGCTGTATAAAAATTTAAGAAAAAATATTTTAAAATTTATTTTCATTTTTTTTTTGTATGTGAGTGTTTTGTCTGCATGTGCGTATATGTGCCACATGCACAGACCCAACAGATGTCAGAAGAAAGGATCGGATCCCCTAGAACTGAAGACCCAGATGGTTGTAAGGTACTGTGTAGATATTGGGGAAACAAACTCAGATCCTTGGGAAGAACAGCACGTACTCTTAACCTCCCAGCAAGCTCTTCAGCCGAGAAAACATGGAAAAGTGTACACAGGTCTGTGCATGTGCGGACTAACACTTAGCCCTCCATAAAACATATGCAGGTATCTTCTAATTTGTGTATCTTCGGATGGCTCTGGAACCAATATCCAGGACACAAAAGGACAACCATATTAAAAACTGTAGAATAGGGGCTGGGGAGATGGCTCAGAGGTTAAGATCACTGACTGTTCTTCCAGAGGTCCTGAGTTCAATTCCCAGCAACCACATGGTGGCTCACAACCATCTATAATGACATCTGGTACTCTCTTCTGTATACTGTATACATAATAGATAAATAAATCTTTAAAAACCTATGGAATGGGTTACATTTAGATTTGGGGGTTGAAAGGGGTTTGTGGAAACGTGACATTATAAAGTCATACCTGCACCTCAGCTGCTGAAGTGAGGGGCCCTCCATTCACACAACATGAGGCAGGAGAAAAGCTCAGTTATGAGAAAAACTGGCAGAAGACTCGAAGGACCAGGGTATAGAAAGCTTGCAGAAAGAAGGGGCATCTGGTCACTTGGTAGAAGAATACAGCAATTATCACACCAACAATGGGAAACACTAATGTTCCAACCTTCCTGCTGTGTGGACATGTCGCTCACCTCCCTCTCAAAATGGCTACAGAGCAAAGAGAACACGGAGAGGGGGTGAGTCTTCCACTCACTCTACCTTCAGCCCCAAAGTGACCTTAATCCATTGCCACTTCCTTAGAGGATGTAAAGAGGGGACTACTCCCCAGCCACCCTGATCTCTCTCCTGTCTACAGAAAAGGACTTACAGAACCCACAGCCCGGGGAAGTCTGGGGGGGTTACATAAAGGAAAGGAGACTGCTGGTGTGTAGAATTATGTGGTAATATAAATATTTGTCCCGCCTTATGGGTTTAATAAAAAGCTGATTGGCCAAAGGCAAACAGGAAGTGTGGGCGGAGCTACCAGGCTAAGAAAACTCAGGAACATCTCAGAACAGACACCAGACACAGATGCCGGTCGCTGGAGCTGCCAGGAGATGCAGAGGAAATGCTGCTCTGAGAAAAGGTACTGAGCCGCACGGCTGAACGAGGTGGGTTAGATTGAGAGTGAGCACTAGCAAATATATGCCTGGATCTTAGGTCAATCAGTGTAAAAATAATATAAACCTGTGTGTGATTATTTGAGGCAAAGCGGGGCCAAGAGTAAGACTAAATCTCTGAACCAGGCCTGGAAAGTCTGGACCAGAACCTTTTACAACACTGGTGTCTCTAGCCTTGTCCCCTCAGAGGACACATGCTTCCTCCCACATGCTCAGGGAATGCTATCACTCATGGGGACGGGGGTGGGGAGTATAGGCTAGCCCAAAACATAAAAATCTGCAGGTACTCAATTGCTCATATGAACTAGTGTAGTATTTACACATGATCTTATGCAACGTTCCTGTGTGTTGTCCTCTTGTTACTTACAAGACACAATAGTCTGTGTGAGAAGTTTCGTGCTACATTATTTAGGCTCCTCCTATGCTTTAAATACAGAGAGACAGGTTTTTTTTTTTTTCTGTACATTTAAAAAATTCTATTTATTTATCTATCGTTTATAGGGAAGGTACATGAGAACCTGCCATAGAATTCTTGGGGTAGTCGGAGGACAACATTTGAGAGTCCACATGGGTCCTGGCCATTGAACTTGGGTCACCAAACTTGGCAGCAAGTGCGTTTACCCACTGAGCCATCCCTCAGCCCCTATTCTACAGTTTTTAATATGGTTGTCCTTTTGTGTCCTGGATATTGGTTCCAGAGCCATCCGAAGATACACAAATTAGAAGATACCTGCATATGTTTTATGGAGGGCTAAGTGTTAGTCCGCACATGCACAGACTAACCCCTTTCCTACACATTCTTGAGCTGCTGTTCGAATGCATAACCTACAGGTATGAACAGTTGATTTATTAAACTCCTAGATGTGGGCCAAATAATTTGATTTTCAGGCTGCAAGATGACTTATGGACTTACGATTCAAGTTTGATCTCCAAAACCAGCATGGTGAGAGGAGAGAATTGAGGCCTCAGTTTACCCTCTGATACCCCCACACATGCAATAAGTAAATGTAATTTTAAAAAATAATTTGAACTGAATGGTGGTGCATGCTTTTAATCCCAGCAGGTCAGAAGCAGGTAGCTCCCTGAGTTCAAGGCCAGTCTGGTCTACAGAGTAAGTTCCAGAACACACAGAGAAACCCTGTCTTGAAAAAAACAACACACACTCCAAATTCATTATAATTAGCATGCATAATTTTCTGCCTACATGTATAACTGTGTAAGGGTGTCAGATCTTGAAATTATAGGCAGTTGTTACCTGCCATGTGGATGCTGGGAACCAAACTCAGAACCTCTGGAAGAACAGTCAGTGCTCTTAACTGCTGAGCCATCTCTCCAACCCTGCATAATGATAGTACCTTGCATACATCTACCAAAAGATGGTCACTAAGTACTTTTCTATTACAGTTTTGTGAAGATCTGGGTTGGTTTTTCAAGACAGGGTTTCTCTGTGTAGCCTGGACTGTCCTAGAACACTCTTTGCAGATTAGGCTGGCCTCAAACTCACAAAGATCCTCCTCCTGAGTGTTGGGATTAAGGCATGCTAATACTCAGTGAAGATCTGTTCTCTTCTCAGAGTATTTACTTTAGACCTAGTAATCCTGGAACTAGATATGTAACCAAGGATAAATTTGGGATTATAATTGTGCTCTACCACAGTTGATATTATCCAGTGCTGAGGATGAAACCCAGGGCCTCGTACATGCCAGACAAGCCCTCTACCAGTCTAGCCCAACCTTTGGGAATTTTGAAATGCTGACATATCCTTGGGAATCTCCATGTGGAGCTCCTGGGTGGAAGCAAGTTCAGTAGTGGCAGCCCCAGAAACACTCTTCCTCGGCACTTAACTCACCCCCATATTTTCTTGCCTTGCCTCACTGCCTTAAGGGGCAGTGCAGGCAAGCAGGTCCTGGCTTTGATGCCGCCTTCTGAAAGGGCACTTAGAGGAATCTGAGAAATATCCATGAGTAAGATAAATGATGTTTTTATCAGCGAAACGGACTTTTCATTTCTTTATATTGATTTTTATGTTTTTCACATCTTTAGATATGTTTGGCTGGCTCAGGGCAGCATTCCAAGGCACACAAACGTCATTACGGCAAGAGTCTCAAAGAGTGTGATGTTTTATTGAGGTGGACAGGACAATAGATAAATATTTAATCTGTCGCACATGTGCCCAGTATGGGAGCAGGGCTGAGGTCACGTGACTCCCCTGCTGCTCTGTGACTTCCTGGAAACCTCAACAATAGCCTGGGCCCACCCTGTGGGTACCTGCCCTTGGTAAATATTTGTCAGCATTTCTGAAACCAACTCCTGGAAGCCTTTCCTTGCTCAGGCCGCCGCCGAGGATCCCACATCTTCCCTTACTTGTTCTGATACTGGAGGGTAGATGTTCTCACTGAGTGGGGCATTTGGATTAAAGCCAGGAGCTGTGAGGTGGCAAACAATAATCCTGCACTCAGCTAAGATATGGGTGGCCGTGGACTCCCAATTCTTCTTCCTGAGCTCTCTGACCAATATATGGAAGCTTGATGGTTAGTTTTAATTGTCAATTTGATAGTCAAGAATCACCTGGAGAAAGAGGGAAGTCTCAAGGGATTGTTTAGAGAAGGTTGGCCTGTATACAGGCTGTGGGGGTTGTCTTATGTTAATTGATGTGGGAAGACCCCGCCCACTCTGGGAGGTACCATTCCCTGTGCAAGGAATCCTTGACTGTGTAAGAAAGAGCATGGGTGTGCATACACTCTATTCTCTGCTTCCTCAATAAGATACCCCTACAATGAGGACAGCTGCTTCCAGCCCCTGCCTCTTTGACTTCCCTGCCTTGATGGATGGATTGTACCTTGCACAGTGAACCAATATAATAACCCTTTCTCCCTTAACTTGCATTTAAGGATATTTTGTCACAGAAATAGGAAAAGAAACTAAGATACCCTACTGTCCTGCTTAGGAAGTACATGCTGTCACATGTATCAAGACCTGAGTTTAATACCAAGAACCCAAGTTTTAAAAAGGAAAAAAGGAAGAGCGTCTTGGGCAGCCATTGGGACACAGAAAAAGGAAGAGGCAGTAGAAAAATAAATAAAAAGGAAAAAAAAGTTGAGTAGGTTATATGTGCTTGCATCCCAGAGTTAGGGAAACTGAGGCAGATGGATCCCAGGCCAGTCAGTCATTTGACCAGTTCCAGGCCAACGTGTGGTGATATATTGTATATGTAATAAAAAAAAAATAGTCTGGAATATCAGAGGACAAACCACCCACAAAGATAAGCCATGAAAGTCAGAAAGTGGTGACCCATACCTTTAATCCCATCACTCAAGACAGAGATCTGTCTGGATCTCTATGAGTTCAAGTACTAACAGTCAGGTAGTGCAAACACACACCTTTAATCCTAGCTCTAGGAGAGTTGAACCAGAAGTAAAATAGCTGGGCATGAAAAGAAATATAACGCAGGAGAAGAAGTTTAGCATTCTATCTGAGCAACTGGTCAGTCTGAGGATGGGTAAAGATAGGACTTGCCCTGTTGGGCCTGAGGAATTCAATGGGTGAGAATGAACTGTGGTTTGTTCCCCATCTCTCTGATGTTCCAGTTTTCCCCCAATAACTGGCTCTGGGTTTTTATAATACTAAGCAGAATTCATATAATACCAATGAGAGACCCTGTCTCAAACAGAACAGGTAAATTGGGGAAATGGCTTAGCACAAAAGAATGTTTATGCTCTAGCATATGGCTCAAAATCCAAACCCCCAAAACTTACATAAAAAGCCAAGTGGTGGGGGCTGGAGAGATGGCTCAGTGGTTAAGAGCACCATCTGCTCTTCCAGAGGACCGGGGTTCAATTCCCAGCACCCACATGGCAGCTAACAACTGTCTGTAGTTCCAGTTCCAGGCAAACACCAAGGCAAATAAATAAATAAATAAAGTTTAAAAAAAAAAAAAAAAAAGCCAAGTGGTACCATGTATTCTTGTGACTCCAGCACTGGAGCTGGGGGAGGGCAGGAAAGATTCAGGAGGGTCACTGGGGCTTGCTGGCTGCCAAGCTAACCAAAACTACAGCGAAGTCCAGGCTCAGTGAAAGATCCTGTTCAAGGAATAAGATAGATAGCAAGAGGGTAGGGTTTATCCTCTCATAGGAACACACACACACACACACACACACACACACACACACACACAGTGAACATAATATTTACCCGGGACAGGATGAGAATTGGGCAGGTGGCTCAAGGGCAGGGAGAAAGCTTCTTCATTAAGAGACAGGACTGCTAGCAGGGCGAGATGGCGAATGCATTTAATCCTGAGAGGCAGAGACAGGTGGATCTCTGTGAGTTCGAGGCCAGCCTGCTCTAGAAAGCAAAGTCCAGGACAGTCAGTGCTACACAGAGAAACCCTGTCTCAAAACAAGAAAGAGACAATGCTGCCTGCTCTGGCAGCCTCAGTGAAGGGACTGGGCAAAATCAGTCACATCCCCTCTAGGTCACCAGGGGTGGAGAAGGAGGTGCAGGACACCACAGGCACCTTCAGGCTACACACTGAAAAAGACAGAGATTAGAAGAATGACCTGCCCAGAGTAGTCCACAGTAGCCAGTATGGAAAAGCCCTTCCCCTGAGGGTACACCAAGCCTTCCTCAGGGAAGCTAGCAACCCAGGTTGATAAGAATCATGGCTATGCTTACCCTTCACAGAGGACCAGAGCCCCGAGGTTACAGCCTCTCCCACACGCCATGGAGCAGGCCTGGACTGCTGGCCCCAACACCAGTGCTCTGGGCCACCAGCCACACAAAGGCCCTCTGAACCCTGCCCCACACAGTGCTGACTGGGACCTAGGAGTTCTTGGCAGGTTCTAGAAGCGGAGGAGCAACCACAATGAAATCCAGAAGGCTTCTCCAGAAGCCAACAGTTAGGGAACAGTTCTGCTAAGTCATAAATACTTAGAATTCCTCAGTTTTTTGCCTTCAGAATCTCTGGCAGTCCCAGACAGTAGCTGAAGATTCACAGACACATTAATTTTTCTTGCTCTGGGGAAGGCCAGGCACAAGATAAGCCATCACACTGAAACTCTGGAAAAGGCCTGTGCTAAAGATGCTGTGGTACCTCCCTCCCATGGAGGATGATACTTCATTCTCCAAGCCCCTTCTCCCCAATGCTGCCCCCCCAACTCCTCTGAGCCTCTGTCAAAGACAAATACCAAACAGCATGCCCTCCCCTAGGAGCCCCAAAACGGTAGCTATGTTTCCTATAGGTACTTGTGCTCCCCACAGATGTTCCTGGGACCTATGCTTTACATAGGTTAGCTATGCTCCTATGAGTATTCCTGTGATGCCTGCACCTCATAGGTAACTATGATCCACACAGGTGTTCCTGTGACCTGTGGTCCACACAGGTGTTCCTGAGGCCTGTGCTCTCCATAGGTGGCTGTATTCCCATAGGTGGCTGTATTTCCATAGATGGCTGTATTCCCATGGGTAGCTGTATTCCCATAGGTGTCTATATTCCATGGGTGTCTGTATTCCATCGGTGTCTGTATTCCATGGGTAGCTGTATCCCATGGGTGCTCCTGTGATGATGTTCCTCACAACTACACTCCCATGAGTGTTTCTGTGGCCTGTGTTCCCCACAGATGGCTTTATGTCCCATTAGAGCTGTTCCCCATCAGTGGCTCACGCCCCAGTCCCTCTTGCCGACAGCTCCATCTCCCACTTGCTGTCCTGGAGCCCAGCCTGGCCATTGGGAAAACAGAGAGGAGGCTTCAGGAATGCAGTGCTCAGAGCCCTAGCACAATCCGGTCCAGCCTTGTCCCCATCACAGCTAGCCCAGGTGGTGAAACTGGTGGGTGAAGAGGCAGGTACTGGGACCTTCTGGCTCTGTTGGTCTCTGTCTTGGGGCCAGTATTAAAACTGCCAGCCAGCTGAACAGCTTCTTAGACCATAAACATGCAGCTTGATCTTCATACCCACTCTGGGAGGAAGACATAGTACATTCTCTCTCTCTCTCTCTCTCTCTCTCTCTCTCTCTCTCTCTCTCACACACACACACACACACACACACACACTCCCTCTTTTTGGCTAAACTGGAGCTTGAACCTAAAATCTTACATGCTAAGCAAATGCTCTACCACTGAGCTACAACCCCAGTCCTCCATTTTTGTCTTACAAATGGCCAAACCTCTTGGGTGGGCGAGTGAGTAACTGAATGGCCTGGAGTACCACCACTTGGCTTTGGCAGGATGACTCCAACACGGGTTTCTGTGAGGCCCTCTGTGGAGAATGCCTCACACGTGTACCCCTACAACCCCATGAGCAATTTTTCTTACAGGTCAGTTCCCCATTCATTCTCAGGCCAGGCCTGTCAGGCAGTCACTGTAGCCCTGGTCTACTGAGGATGGAGGGCCAGGATTCAAGCCAAATGTCCAGCTGTCCTCAAGGATGTGCCCAGAAATATCAGAAACATGTCATATTTGTATTTTATACACTATGCTCATAATTGGTGAAACCTAAGACATAGCTAGATCAGGAACCTTCCAGAATAATTATACTGAAGGAGACATGCATGTAAGCACAGTAAGGATGACACACTTCACAGCAAGCTGTCATCTAGCTATGAATAATTAGGAGAGACAGGTATGACAGTTCCATATGTCAGGACTAAGGAGGCAAAATGTGAATCCTCCTGATTTGTCAGGATATGCCAAACACAAGCATTAGAACATCACACTGTATCCCACAGAAATGTGTCACTATGATTTATGTATCTAAAAACTTGAGTATTTAAAGGTATGGAAATATTAACTAATTGATCTGATGATGAAACATAGGCATGTGTCAAATCATCATACTACATTATAAATATGTTGTAATGGTTTAAATGGGAATGTCCTCCATGAGCTTACATGTTTGGATCCTTGTTCCCAGTTGGGGGCGCTGTCTTGAGGAGGTTTGTGGCTTTGCTGGCAGAAGTGTGTCTCTGGAAGCAGGCTTTGAGATTAAAATCCTGCATCATTTCCAATTCACTCTCTCTGCTTCCTGCTTGAGGTGGAGGATGTGAGCTCTTGGCTTCCTACTCTGGCTGCCACGCCTGCTTCCTTGCCAAGATAGACTCTTATCCCTCCAGAACCATAAGCCCAAATAAGCTCTTCAGTAAGTTACCTTGGTCATGGTATTTTATCACAGCAACACAAAAGTAAATAATACATACTGTCTAAGTTTGGGATAGTTCTGTAAAAAACACCATGACCAAAGGCACTCAGGGAGGAAGGGTTGGTTTGGCTTACCTCACCACACCTACCAGGAACCGGAAGCAGAAATCACAAAGAAATGCTGCTCACTGGCTTACTCTCTAGCCTCTGCTCTGACTAGCTTTCTTATACAGCCCAGGTCCCTGCATAGGGATGGTACTGTGGTCTGGACTCTCTTATATCATTAACAATCAAGAAAAAATGCCCCAGGACATGTCTACAGGCCAGTTTGGTCAAGGCAGTCCCTGAAATGAGACTGCATCAAATAACTCTGGGCTGGGTCAATTTGACAACTAAAGCGAACTGGGAAACCACCAAGCTATCCTTATGAGAGGCTTGAATGGGGACTGTAGGTAAATCTATATGATAACATGTGGGCTAAGTTTTGAAAGACAGCAGTTGGTTGGATCTGTCGGCATTAAACTACAGGACCAGTTTTTGTACTGAATTTATGAATCACAATTAACAACAATTCTCCAGTGTTGCAAGTGTTGATATCAAGTGTGACCATGCAGGGAGAGAAGGAATGGCTGGCTGCTCACAGCATCCAGGATGCTTACAATCATTTGTCTTCATTGTCCACCCAACCAGATCCAGAATCACCGAAGAGACAGACGTCCAGAGTCTGTGAGGGTGTTTCCTTAGACATTTCATTTGAGAGGGAGGACTCACTATAATGCAGGTGACACTATGCCATGGATTGGGGAATCAGACTGAATACAAGTGGGAAAAGCAGAAAGCATTGTAAGCACCAGCATTTCTCTCTGTCTATGCATGCAATGCGATCAGCTACTTCACACTCGTGCACTGCCCCTTCCCACCAGGGTGGACTGTGGCCCCTTGACCCCCAGGCCAAAAGGAACCCATTCTTCCTTAAGATGCTTCTTGTCAGGCTTTTAATCTCTGAAACAAGAAAAATGATAGGCTGTCCGTGGACAGCAATACTCTACCAATGGACCTGTACTGGGCCATTAGCCCTCCTGACTTCCAGAGTCCAGGGCCAAGCAAGAGATAGCTTGCTTGCTTCCCCTCCCAGTGCTCTTTTCTTTCCAGCATAATGGAAAAAAGAAAGCTCAGCAGCCACTTAGATCTCAGAGCAGGAAAAAATGTTAGTGTACCAACCGTGGACCCAGCCACATGGAGTCTGCAGGCCAAATATTCTTTGTGTGACTTTAAAAGGGGAGGGGAGAGGAGAGGAGGAGAATCCTTAACTGGGATGTTCCAAGGGTCTTCAGGGTTCAGGGATATGTCAGGCACGTTCTGAGCACAGGGGTATCTCTGGGGTGAGAGAAGCTTGGGTTCCATCCAAGGTCTCAACAGCTATTAATAGCTAAAGTCAATAAGTCACTGTCCAAGGGACTCTGTGGCCTTTGCCCTCTGGTACACTGCCTTCAGAGCTACACAGAAAAGAGTTGTGCTGTTTAGCAAAACTGACCAGGAAGTAGGCATGAGCTTCCTCCTAAAGAGGCCTCAGCTTTCTCCATAGTGTGGTCCTTTTCAGAAATGGGAAACATTTCTGAAAAATTCTCACATTGTGTGCCCCTTCGAACAAGACAAGAAATGGCCTTCCTTCTCTGTGCTTTTTTGGTTGTATGGAGTTTTTTGGTAAATGCTTCTCTGCTGAAGTTGAACTAGAATCTCATTTACTTTTCTAGCCCCCCCCCTCAATATAGAAACAATCATTCATCCACATGTGTGGCACACCACCAGCCAGCCAGGCTCTCTCATGTGTAGGGGCCACCAATATGTGCTGCCATTTGTAAGGCACTGGGGTACAAAGATGAACAAGATGCTGTCATATCTTAGACTTACACAGGGCAGGTGAGGTGCACCTGTTACCCCAGTGTTGGCAGACTGAGGCAGCAGAATTGAGAGTTCCAAGCTATGGTAGTTAGGGTCTCTGTTGCTGTGAGGAGACACCATGACCATGGCAACTCTTATAAATAAAAACATTTAATTGGGGTGACTCACTGACAGTTTCAGAGGTTCAGCCTATTCCCATCATGACAGAGAGCATGGCAGCAGGCAGGCAGACATAGTGCTGGAGAGGTTCTTGAGAGACCTACATCTTGCAGGCAACAGAAAATTGAGGGAGACACTGGGTGATATCCTGAGCACAGGAAACCTCAACAGTGACACACTTCCTCCAATCAGGCCACACCCACTCCAACAAAGACACATCTCCTAATAGTGCCACTCCCTATGTGATGATGTGGGCCAGTTACATTCAAATTACAACAGAGGCCAATTTGGACTATATAATAAGAGACTTAATTGCAAAAGAATAGACCTGCCCATGTTGCACTTAATATCTCTGGTTGTTACTATTTTTTAAATTCTTTTTAAAATGTATTTATTTTATGTTAGATGTATGTGTGTGTCATATATCTGCAACACATATGTGCCTGATGCTCTCAAAGGTTAGAAGAAGGCATTGGATCCCTGGAAACTGGACTTTACAGGTGTCTGTGAGCTGTGATGTGGATTCAGAGATTTGAAGTGTGGTCCTCTGCAAGAACATGGCTGAGCCACCCTCCAGCCTGGTTGTTTGTTTTGTTTGAATTTTACATCTATTTGTTTATTAATGAATGTACACATGCCATGGTGCATGTGTGACAGGAGACAGTTTGCAGGAGTTGGTTCTTTACTTTTAACTAGTGAGTAAACTCACATCATCAGGCTTGGTGACTTATACCCTTACCTACTGGGCCATCTTGCCAGCCCCGATTATTACTATATTCGTATTATTTATTTAACTTTACATTTCTCTTCTCAATATTCTCTCTCATTTCCTCAGCATACATAATGTATTTTGCACTTTTAAAATATATGGAGGTCTGTGAAAATTCAGGAGGGTTTTGTTGCTCGGCAGACAGAAAAGTGAGTCTCAGGGAAAGGTAACACACAACTTATCAGTGTCCAACCAAGAACAAGCTATCATGTCTCTTTAATTTGGAGCCCACAATATTTCTTTTTTTTTAAAATTTATTATTTTTATTTTATGTGGATTGGTTTTTTGCCTGCATGTATAACTGTGTAAGGGTGTCAGATTTTGGAATTACAGACAGTTGTTAGCTGTCATGTGGTTGCTGGGAATGGAACCCAGGTCCTTCGGAAGAACAGTCAGTGCTCTTAACCGATGAGCCATCTCTCCAGCCCAGCCCACAATCTTCCTGTGAGTCATGTGTCTTTTGAGCCACCAAATGTCCCATGTTATAATAAAAGACCCACCATGGGTATGTAGATCTTGAAAGTTATTGTTCATACATCAGTTTTTGTCCATTTTTATGTGTTTTATTCCACCCAGTGGAGACTGTCCTTCGCCTACTAAGAGACACAATGTTGGTGAATGTCTCATCTTCTGGTCCTTGGTGCCATGCTAAGGTCCCAACAAATAATCCAAAGATTGATGTGACTCCTTTCTCTTTATCAGAGCCATCTTCCAGGGCCCAGCCAAGAAGAACGGTGGTGCCATTCTTCTCTCTTGGGTTTGTTTGTGTGTACATACATGTGCCTGTGGAGGTCAGAGGTCAACCCTGGGCTTCATTCCTTAGGTGTTCTCCATCTTATTTTTGAGACAGAGACTCTGATTGGTCTGGAGCTCACCCATTAGGCTATGCTGACTTTTAAGCCTCAGAAATGGCTGCTGTCTGTGTCCCAGTGCTGAGATTATGAGCATGTGCCATCATACCTGACTTTTCCACACAGTTCTGAGAATCAGACTCAGGGCCCATGCTTACATGGCAAACAAACACTTTAACCAACTGAGCCATTTCCCAGCTCTCTCTTGGCTTGTTTTGAGAATGCGTTTTCCTTGGGTCAGGAAACCTGATGAGTCATTTCTGGGATCTCTCCTTTCTACTACTTTGAACATCAGGCTTTTATCACAAGCATCGTCTAGGTACTTCCAGGAAGTAACTTCTGGTACCTCCAGGCCTATGGAGCTGCCTCAAGATTGGCAAGAGAGACTAAAATACCACAGGCAAAAATGGAAGACATTGTTGGTCAGCTTCTCTCACAAGCGTCTTCCAGGCCTGGCATGTGCTGGGGCGCTCTCTACACAGAGGCCATTTCCCGCTCCGGTTTGAAAAATCCTCCCTGCTCTTAGAGCATTTCTTCTATCACCTTCTTGTCAAGCTACCATCAGGAGGAAGTGACAAGGCAATGAGTCACCCATCCTTCACAGGAAACCCATTTTTTTTTAAAGGTTATTTTTATTTTTTTAAAGATTTACTTATTTATTGTGTATACAGTGTTCTGTCTGCTTGCATGCCTACACACCAGAAGAGGGTACCAAATCTCATTGTAGATGGCTGTGAGCCACCATATGGTTGCTGGGAATTGAACTCAGGACCTGTGGAAGAGCAGCCAGTGCTCTTAACCTCTGAGCCATCTCTCCAGCCCCCAGGAAACCCATTTTAAAGACTTAACACCACAGGTCTCAGTGCCCCGGGGCATGTCTAGGATCCTGAGACCCCTGAACACATGAGTTTATTCATATTGAATGTCTGTCTTAGGAGGAAGAGTGACCCTGTGCCAATTGCTCAAACGTATAGTAAATTTGGCCAGTCATCTCCCACTGGGCTCCAGGATCCCCAAGCTCTTGAGAAGCATGGCCCGGGATCTGCACAAAGCCAGCTTCGGCTGTGTTCCTACATTTCCAGTTGGCCTACCTCTATGTTCTCCCATTTGGTTTCTGTTTCTTCTCCTCTTTCAGAGACAGAGTCTTGACAAGTGTAATCTAGGTTGGATGGAATTCCCACACTGGGTAGCCAAGGATGCTGTAAAACTCCTGGTGCAACTACCTCCTGAGTGCTGGAATCAAGGGTATGCATCACCATGCCCAATTTATGTAGCACTGAGAATCGAACCTAGAGCTTCATGCATGCTAGGAAAGCATTCTAACAGCTACATCCCTGCCCTATTTCCTGTCCTTTACTTGGCTTAGCGCTCTCATCCTGAGCTCTCCTTGGCTCTCCAGAAGACTTTCTTTGCTTATAACATAGTGCAGAGAAGCAGAGGACCAATTACAGCCAAGTTCAAATCTTGAGATTTCTGTTTATCAGCTATTCATCCTAAGGAAAAGAGTCAGTCTTCCTCAGCTCCATTTTCCCTTACTAATATTCCCTACTTCTTAGTGATAATGGTAAATTACATAAGGTTGGTGGTTATGCGAGGTTTCAAACCTGTACCAAATGGCCTAAGTGCTGTCTTAAGGTTTCTATTGCTGTGAAGAGACACCATGACCACAGCAACTCTTATAAAGAAAACATTTAATTGAGGTGGCAGCTTACAGTTCTGAGGTTTAGTCCATTATCATCATGGTGGGAAGCATGGCAGCATGTAGGTAGACATGGTGCTGGAGAAGGAGCTGAGAGTTCTACATCTTGATCTAGAGGCAGCAGGAAGTGAACTGTGCACCACACTGAGCATAGCTTGAGCAAAGAAGACCTCAAAGTCTACCCCACAGTGACACACTTCTATACCTACTCTCACAAAGCCACACCTCCTAATAGGGCTGTTCCCTTTGGAGGCCATTTTCTTTCAAACCAGCACAGATGTCTATGTAACACATCAAGCAGACCTGGCTGCCAGGTTTTCTCAGCATCCCTCAGTCCCTGCCTGTTACAGGATCCTCCTAGCTGGCATACCCTACACCCTGAATTCTCCTTCCCTCAGATACCCTTTTCTGTTATACTCAACCTCGTTGGTTCCTGGCCTGTTTATCTTCTCTCTTTAGGCCTCCTGGTTGTCCTCTCTCTCCTCACATAGCTCAGGGTCACATCCACTCTGGACTCTCCCAGCTATCCCTCTGGCTATGCTTTCTCTCATAGCAACAATAAACTTTCTCCTCTGCCATGGTAGGAACAGTCATGTTCCATCCGTATCCTTTTTATTTTCTTCTTTTGTTCATAGTATAGGAAGCCTGCTAAAAGCCCAGCCCACTCTTGAGACAGAAGGCCACATCACATAGCCCACCTCAGCAGACTCCCATGATGTTTAGCACAGTTTTCTTACTTGAAGTAAACATTTGTTAGCCTCCTGGGCTGCCCTGAAGGAGTTTCCTCTCTGGCCTCATTTTAGTAAAGAAAGAAAACATCAGGAGCTGAACCGGCTCAGTGGCTCAGTCAGGAGGGACTGGAGAGAGAGAGCTATGAGGTAAGCAGATCCTTACATGGTATTTGGCTCTGTCTGAAGGACAGGAAAGCTTGAAATGACTCCAGAATGACTTTGAGTTCATCATAGCAGCTGGTCCAAGCAAAACCCGACAGACTCACTCAGAGGCCAGCTCTGGACTGGAGCGATAGCTATGGCTTTCTGAGAGGCAAGACGAAGTTATTTATCTAACATTTTTTTCAATCCCAACCAAGAATTTTCTTTGGCTCGGGATGGTGTTGAGGGCCGGTTCTCATTTGCATGGAGCTCCTGTGAGGATGCGCATCCCTGACAGTATGGAGGCTTCTTGGGAAGACAATCATTCTCTGCCTCCTTTCCACAAGGGCCTGTCTTGTGATTCAGGAATAATTATTCATCCAGGAAAGCTAATCCTCGGGTCTCATTTGTGCTTGTTTTGTGCCAGAACCGCCCATATAAGCATACTCTAATTTCCCACCGCATGCAGTCTGGGCATTACCAAGAGACCCACTCAGGGCCATTTACCCTCCTTCCAAATTGGCAGTCTTTGTCAACTTGAACCCATGTTAACCAATGTGGCACATTTTAATGCATCTCACTGTGTCAAGCTGTGGCAGCAAATTAGAGTGCAGTTCTTAGCAGCTGCTTCTAGAGAGGCTGTCTGGAATCTTCTCTGCATCCCCAACTCTTCATGCCAGCCACAGAAAAATGTGCCTATTAATTATATGTCCTGGAGAGGTTTCAAGACAGCCGTGCCTGGTTTCAAATGTTGCCATTTGTGCATTGGTGTGTGTTCACAGTCTTACCCGTGTACAGATACACACGTGTGGGAGTGTCTGTAGATGCGTCCACACATGTGCACGGAAACCTGAGAACCACCTCAGATGTCATTGTCCACGTGCTGCTGCTGCCTTTTTCTTGAGACAGAGTCTCCCATTGTGCCTAGTACTCAACAAATGAGCTAAATCAGCTGGGCGGGGAGCCCCAAGGATCCACCTCTGCCTCTGCAGTCTGTGATTACAGACACATGCTATGCAGCCTGACTTTACAAAAATTGTATTTACTTATTTGTTCTTCCACCTACTTGTTTATTTATTTGTGTTGGGGGTGGGGGGTGGGAGC
Organism: Sigmodon hispidus; assembly: GCA_004025045.1. Lineage (NCBI taxonomy): Eukaryota > Metazoa > Chordata > Mammalia > Rodentia > Cricetidae > Sigmodon > Sigmodon hispidus. The sequence continues at coordinate 74,490 of PVIH01003885.1, forward strand.
AGCACATGAGTGACACGAAGCTGGAATGGAAGCCAGAGAAGAGCTTGCAGGAGTCAGTTTCCTCTAACCATGTGGTTCCTGGGATTGAACTCAGGCTCCCAGGATGCAAGTGCCTTTCCTCACTCAAGCAACCCTGCAGCTGCCTGGCTGGCTTTCCTTCCTTCCTTTCCTCCTCCCTCCCTCCCTCCCTCCCTTCCTCCCTCCCTCCCTTCCTCCCTCCCTCTCTTCCTCCCTCCTTCCTTCCTTCCCTCCTCTCTCCCTCCCTCCTTCCTTCCTTCCCTCCTTCCTCCCTCCCTCCCTCTCTCCCTTTCTTCCTTCCTCCCTCCCTCCCTTCCTTCCTTCCTTCCTTCCTCCCTTTCTTTAAACATGGTTCTGGGGATAGAACTTAGGTTATTACTAACCAGGCCATCTCCCCAGGCCTAAAATGTCATCATTTTTATATTTTTTAAGTGTTTTATTCATTTATTTACCTTGGTGTTTGCCTGGAACTGGGAACTGGAACTACAGACAGTTGTGAGCTGTCATGTGGGTGCTGGGAATTGAACCCTGGTCCTCTAGAAAAGCAGTCAGTGCTCTTAACAGCTCAGCCATCTCTCCAGCCCCCATTTTTATGTTTTTCTATAATAAACTTTGTACAGGTAGCATTTAGAAGTGATATTTGCAGTCCTGGGATTATAGTAGTGGAGTGTTTAGAGAAAACACCTCATTGTGCCCACTCAGGTTAGCATCTCCTGCATCCAAGTAGACCATGTTATTTTATTTTTTTTTTTAAGATTTATTTATTTATTATGTATACAGCATACAGAAGAGGGCACCAGATGCCATCATAGATGGTTGTGAGCCACCATGTGGTTGCTGGAACTGAACTCAGAACCTCTGGAAGAACAGTCAGTGCTCTTAACCTCTGAGCCATCTCTCCAGCCCCATCCATGCTATTTTAAAGAGCCCCTTACATTTCTGTAATTTGCCATTCTTCTGTGACCAGGAATAGTCCAAGACACACACACACACAAATGACCATTTCTCTGGCTCCCAGATCATGGGGTTTCATTTGGGTTTTGGTCTATTTGTTCGTTTGTGAGGCAGGGTCTCATTATGTAGCTCTGGCTGGCCTGGAACTCACAGAGATCCAACTGTCTCTGTCTCTAAGTGCTGGGATTAAAGGCATATGCTATCACACCCAGCTATTCTGATTTGAAGTCTTCAAGGGTCAGAATAGATACTTTCCCAAGAAAAAATGTAGGTAGCCAGTAAGTCTATGAAAGGGGCACAGTCATCAGAGAAAAGCTAATAATCAAAGCTGCCATCAAATATCACCTTAACACTTGTTAGGATATTAGTTAGATGTTGTTGTTAGGGCTGTGGATAGAAGGGAGCCTTACACACAGCCGTTATTAAAACACTATGAAAATCCCTTTAAAAAATCAAAGAGGGACTGGAGAGATGACTCAGTAGCTAAGGGTTCTTACTGCTGTTCCACAGGACCTGGGCTCCGTTCCCAGCACATACAATGCAGTTTACAACTATCTGAATTCCAGTGCTAGGGAGCCTGACACCTTCTTTTGGCATCTGTAGGCACTGCCTGCCCATGATACACATACAGATAAATAGGCACACAGACACATAATTAATCTTAAAAATTAAGACTGGAACTGCCATATGATCCAGCAACTTCTAGGAATATATATAAAAAAATTAAGAAAGGCTAATGAAGAAGCACCTGCATGCTTGCTATAGTACTGGACACTGAGACAGGGGAATGTCCACCAAGTGTCCACCAAAGGATAGAGAAAAGTAGAACAATAGTTACACACACACATACACACACACACACACACACACACACACAGACACACACACACACACAGAGATCCCACCACTTGTAACAATGTAGATGACAGGGCAGGGTAGCATTATGCTAAATGATATAAGCGAAACACAGAATGACAAAGCGATATAAGCTCACATATATGTGAGGGTTTTGTTTAAGGCATTCTCTCACAGACCATATAGAAAACTAGAGCACTGTGGGACCCAAGAACCTGGATACTCCAGCAGGTGCCTTCCAGCTCACACACTGATCACAGTTCTGTCTCTAGGTTCTAGCAGAGTGGTAGGTTGGATCACACTGTATGAACGAATGATCAAAAGCAGGGGAAAGGTATCCTGTGACCAAACTCTCTCAGGCTTATCCATTCCTCAGCCTTCTGTCTTTAGAGTCCAGCAGAGACAGGAAGTGCCTCATACTACTGAAAAACAGAAAGCAGTGCAATGAGAGCCAAGCAAATTCCCTGTCAGGAATGTGACAGATCCAGCCAACAGCCCAGTGAGACATGTAGGATGACAGCAGTTGGCATTTAGATGTCTATATTTTGTGTGCTTATTTGAAAAACAATAGTCACATTGCTTTAGTCACACCTCTCAAAGCCTCATGACTTGAAAATGCCTTTCAGGTGGAGAACAGTTTCATAACAAACCAAGGAATGTGCTTTCCACTGGGCTACCCTTAAAAACAGTTGTTTTCCAGATGGTTCTATGAATACATAAATACTACTTCTCCATTGTACCTTCAGTTGTGATGAACGTTCTCAACAGAGCTAGGGCCCAAACAGTTAAGCAGCCAGCCCACTTGGCTTCCTCTTGGCCTCCCCTGCCTCATGGCCCAGGAGAAGAATGGAATGCACATGAGGTCGCCTGGCAGATGGCCACATTCCTATGGGAACCTCGCAGCAGCAAGAGCCTTGGGACATTAAAAAGCAAATGTGTGGGAGTTATGGGGCTCACTGCAAATGACCCAAGGCCCTGGAAAAATGTGTGGAGTGTCTTTGACCCAGAGAGCCAGCCCAAATCTATCCTTGCTCAAATCGAGAACTGAGTGGGAACTGGTGTTCCTAGTGTTTCCATCAGCAAGGAATATAACAGAAACTCAATAAAGGCAGGCTGGGCTGAATGGTGACCATTCTCCTTAGGGAAGAATCAAATTGTCAGAGGCTTTGTTTTTGCTGTTTTGGTTTTTTGTTGTTATTGGTTTTTTTTTTTTTTTAATCTTTTCTTCATGAAAAAAAGAAAAGATTAAAAGCATTTTGTTTGCTTCATAATTATTTAAGGTTCATTTTATTTTTTAATGATGTGTATGCATCTGTGTCTATATGGGGAGTAGGTATACACAAATACACGTACCCTCTCCTAACCCCACAACAAACCAGTTGTACAACCCCACGTCTGTCTCAGTTTCCTCATTTGTAACATTGAGGTGATGAGCCATCCATTTTATAAGGATGCCATTGGGTAAAATGGAATAATGATTACAAATTGCTTAACTAAACAGTGAGGAAGTAATTGTTGAGACCAATGAAACAATGAGAATTGTTGTGCGTTTCCTGCATTCACACTCATCACTATGCTATTCTATCTGCTCTGTGTAAAAATGACCTCATTCCAGTAAATTAACCAGGCTGAGAACTTGCCATGCCCCTCCCACCCCGTTCTCCACACAGCTCTGCAGACTCCCATGAACTGATCATCTTATAAAAGTAATGCTCGGGGCTAGAGAGATGGCTCAGCGGTTAAGAGCGCCATCTGCTCTTCCATAGGACCTGGGTTCGATTCCCAGTACCCACATGGCAGCTAACAACTGTCTGTAGTTCCAGGCAAACACCAAGGCAAATAAATAAATAAATAAATAAATAAATAAATAAATAAATAAATAAATAATAAATAATAAATAATAAATAAAGTTTTAAAAGTAATGCTCACTGAAGGAATTACTTTATCAAGACAGGAATTTCCAGGCTGGAGAGATGGCTCAGTACTTAAGAGCACATGACACTGCTACAGATGCCCCAAAACCTGAGTTCAGTTCCCAGCACCCATGTCAGGCAGATCACAACTGTCTAGCTCCAAGAGATCCACCCACTTCTTGAATCTGTGGATGCACACACACACAGGCACACACATGCACACATAATTTAAAAATAATTTTAAAAATAAATAAAATAATTTTCAAGGCGTACATGAAGAAAACTTGTAACGTCTGCAGAATGTGGAAGATCTGCCTAAGAAAGAAGACAGATCATATTCACAGGTAAGAAGAGTAATATCATGGGTTTGAGTTTTTTTTAAAAAAACTTTATTTATTTATTTATTTGCCTTGGTGTTTGCCTGGAACTGGAACTACAGACAGCTGTTAGCTGCCACGTGGGTGCTGGGAATCGAACCCGGGTCCTCTGGAAGAGCAGACGGTGCTCTTAACCGCTGAGCCATCTCTCCAGCAGAAGAGTAATATCATATAGGTATGTTTTCTTGGCTTAATATGTAAACTATGCCTACATATGTATAGTACATATGTATAAATACAATATATGTAAATATTTTAGAGCTAGACAGTGTGATTCTGAAGTATATATGCATGACAAAAAAAATATTGAAAATAACTTAAATGTTGAAGGAACTAAACAGCAGATTTTTTTAAAGGCCATTCTAAACATAGTGGTAACACCTTTAAATCCCAGCAAGTGGATCTCTCTGAGTTTGAGACCAGCCTAGTCTACTTGAGAGTCCTAGAATAGCCAGGGCTATGTAGAGAGACCCTGTCTCAAAAAGAAAAAGAAGATAAATACATCTGATAGTTTGAATGGAATTGCCCCCATAAGCTTATAAGGAGTGCATTATTGGGAGGTGTGGCCTTGTTGGAGGAAGTATGTCACTGTGGGAGTGGGCTCTGAGATCTTCTATGTGCCCAAGTTATGCCAATGAGACAGTCCACTTCCTGTTGTCTTCTAATCAAGATGTAGCCAGTCCAGTGGCTAACTGCATGCCACCATGCTTCCTACCATGATGATAATGAACTGAACCTCTGAAACTGTAAGCAGCAACCTCAGTTAAATGTTTTCCTTTATAAGAGTGACTGTGGTCATGATGTATTTTCACAGCAATAGAAACCCTAAGACAATAATAATATAAATTTAAAACGCCTTAGATTAACTATGTAAGAGAGGATGATCTTGAACTTCTGGTCATCCTGTTCTGACTTTCTAAATACTAGAGTTACATGGATTACCCCCACACTGTTTCATGATATGCTGGGGGTCAAGCCCAGGGCTTCACAATGCTAAGCAAGTGCTCACCTGTTGAACCACATCCCAGCCCAGTTTAATAGGTGAAGTTTTTCATAAAGCCTTAGGAATGAAGCATTGAAATCTCTGTGCAGGAATCCCCTGATTTACCTGTGAACCAGAACAAGATAGAGCCTTCAGTATTTGACAAAAGGGACACCCCAACTCAGTGAGAAAAGAGGGGTGACATGGGAGTTGTATCTGTCTTTAAGGATCAAATTCAGTTGTCTCTTATCCATACTGTTGAATCTTTATGACCATGAACATTTTTGTCATTTCCTTTCGGGCAAATTTATTTTAAGAAAAGTTTAAAAGGGTTCTTTCTTTCTTCCTTTTTCCTGCCTTTCTTTGTGTGTGTAGACATTACAAATTTCTTTTGTGATAATGTAACTACTGTAATTATTATTTTTTTCAGGGAGCCATGTTGAGTTTATTGGGGGAAGAGGTGGGGGAAGGGAAGAGAGAGCCAGAAAGAGAGGAAGAGGAGAGAGCAGAGAGAGGGCTATTTTTTTCTTTTTTATAAAGGTGTATTTACTTTTATTTATGTGTATATTTGCCTGCATGTGTGTATGTATGTATGTTGACCATGTGAGGACAGTGCCTGTGGAAACCAGAAGAGGGTGTCAGACCCCTGGAACTGAAGTTACATACAGTTATGAGCTGCCTTATGGGTTCTAGAAACCCATCTTATGTCTTATGCAAGAGCATTAGGTGCTCTTAACTGCTGGACCATCTCTTCAATCCCAGCTGCTACTACAATCTCACAGAAACCCCCTCCAGGGCTGTGTGGGGATGGGGGGAAATTTTAGTGATGGTTCTTTAATACAGTGTACTGCTGTTAGGCTAATACAAAGTCAAGTTTCTTTGAGCCTCTGGTCATAGCATCATCATAAGCTTTTTGATGTCGGTTTCCATTGAAAGATGCCTTAGTTACCATAGACTGTTAGTCAACTGACATTAAACTGAGGGCCAGCAGCACCATAACTCACTTCTGAACAAAGGCTACTGTGATAGCTGACCTTGGTTGTCAATTTGATACATCTGGGAAGAGGGAATCCCAGTTGAAGAATTGCCTCCGTGAGACTGGCCTTTGAGCAGGTCTGTAGAACATTTTCTTGACTGTTAATTAATAAAGAAGCACCCATCCCACTGTAGATGGTACCATCCCTAGGCAGATGAGCCTGGGTTGTAGAAGAAAGGTATCTGAGTGTCTGTGTTAACTGCCATCTACTGTAGTAAGAAGGTTCTCTGATGAGGGATAAGAGCTACACTTACCTATAGGTATAAGCATCAGTATTTAGAAGGCAGTTGAGTGTTATGTCCATTTAGCAAATTAACTATAGTTGGTTCTCTTCCAGAGCATTAGGAGTCCCAAATATGAATTCTTGGCCAAGTTTATAATACTAAGTATAAGTTCTCATATCTAGAGAAAGCCTTAAATTTAAATAAAAAGTCATTGGTTATCCCTGTAATATTCATGCCACTAATGCACTAATATGGCAGGTTGGTCATTATTGTAACTCGTGGGGTTTATGGCTTGGTACTATGATGATTTTCCTTACCCAGAAGCTTGCAAAGCACCGTCTGGTGCTATAAAAGCTAGTCAGCAGGGAAGAAGCTTTCAGGTCAGTGCCAGACTTATTTCTCCATGTCTTGTGACCAAAGTGTGTAGTTGTTCAATAGTAGGGCCTTACCATCAAATTCTGGTGATGCTCAGTTTTTTTTTTTTTCAAATGTGCATTCTGGAAAGAAAACTCAAGTCCCCATGCTTTCATGGCCAATACTTTTCCAGCTCAGCCATCTCATCTACCCCTCAAATAGGTATAACTTTAATTTTTTATTATTTTATGTGTATGAGTGTTTTGCTTACATGTGTTTATTGCATCATGTCCATGCCTGGTGCTCAGAAAAGCAGAAGAGATCATCATGATTTCTGTAAGTAACAAGCTACACACACAAAGAACCTACTTGGTCTTGATACAGGGGAAGATATTAACAAAGCCATGTTCTCCAAGTCCCAAATTATCCAGGTCAGTGGGTCTCACATAAACTCAACCCAGCTTATCACACACTTCAGGGAACCACACCAATGACATTCAAAAAGGAGCACACTGGAGACTGACGAGATGGCTTCCCTAACTTGCTTTTCTGTGAAAATTACTGAACAACTGAAGTTTAAACAAACATTCAGTTTTTAAAACTTGTAGACTCTTCTGTCTGACATAACAAATTCAACCCCAGGATTGAAGAGGTATCTCACTGGTTATGAGTACTTCTAGAGGACCCAGTTTTTGGTTCCCATCACCCATGTTGGGCAACTCACAGTTGCCTATTATTTCAGCTCCAGTGGTTCTGAAAGCCTTGGCATATACACCAGCACCTGCCCATATGTGCACATACCAACACAGACAAATATACACATAATTAAAAACTCAATCTTATTGCTTCTCGGCCTTTTGGCTAAGATCAAGTATAGTATCTGTTCTTATCAGCTTAATATCTGATATGTCCTCTATCTGAGGACAATACATTAAATGGATTTTTGGAACTACGAGTTGAAAAAGGAGCTTGCTCCATCCACTCCATGCACCATGCATCAACCTGCATTGCAGTACCTCCAAGAATGGTGCACCAAAACAAAACAAAACAAAACAAAAACAACAACAACAACAACAAAAAAAAAACCTTCAACCTTATCTTGGTCATTCTCCCTGCCTCAACAGAGGTCTGGAGAACTGTCTTAAAATAAGCCCCCTGGCTAGGACCACTGTTTACTTTCTTTTTTTTTTAACTTTATTTATTTATTATTTATTTATTTATTTGCCTTGGTGTTTGCCTGGAACTGGAACTACAGATAGTTGTTAGCTGCCATGTGGGTGCTGGGAATCGAACCCGGGGCCTCTGGAAGAGCAGACGGTGCTCTTAACCGCTGAGCCATCTCTCCAGCCCCCACTGTTTACTTTCTACTAGCCTCAGCCTGTGGTGATGGGTTCCATCTCTCCTCTCCTGTCCTGGAATTCTAAGGGCTGGGGAGATGGTTCAGTAGTTAAAAGCACTGCACACTCTTGCAGAGAACTTGGGTTCAGTTCCCCAGCACTGTATAAACAGAACATTGTGGTAAATGACTGAAGGGAAATGGGAAGATAAGAGGCAGGAGGAGCAGCATGTCCTGGATATGCTCAGCTCTAGAAGTTTGAGACCAACCCAGGCTGCATAAGACCCTGCCTTTAAAAGAGAGAGAGAGGGGTGGGTGGGGGACACGGACATAAAAAGAGAGAAAGAGAAACTGCATGCCCATCTTTATGCATATTTATGGTGACCGCAAGTATCATTCCTCCCGGATGGCTTCTCAATATTGGAAACACACTTGATGTGGGCCATTTTTCAACTGCTGTCAATCTCCTATTATATTTAGCAGTGAAGTAAATGTACCCTCTAAAGAAGTTCATTATCGCATAAGGGGACCAGATTTCTGAAGCACAGTGTCTGATTCCTTAACATCTTTCTCACACTCTGTGGGACTTTCATCCATTAGGAAGCACCCAGAACAGAGCTGGCGCCGGAAACAGCCTTATTTGCCACTGGTTTGTGTGTTTGCACCACTGTGCCTTGCTTGTATTTGCTGAGGGCCAAGCCTCAAAGCATGGCTAAAAACTTTCAGTAGAGACAGAGACACACTCATCTGGAAGAAGACTCAAGTTCCGTAGGAGCGTGGCCTGGAGCATTTCCAGCCCACTGGTTGGGAAAGAGCATGGCCACCCACTGCACACCCTGAGCAGACTTTGGCTCTGGATTAGCCTGCTCCGCCACTCTGGTTATACTGGGCTAAAAAGCAACTTAGATGTAGGACCAATTAAGAGAAGCAAAGGGGAAGGTATTTTTTTTAATTAATTTTTAAGTTAGCATACCAAGTGATGGGTTCCATTATAGTATCTTTAAATGGATGTGTCATTATGTCTTGTTATATTACACTTCCCCGCTTCATGTTGCCTCCCCCACCAGCTGGTTTCCCTTCTCTGCCCAAACAGGCCCCTTTCTGTCTTATCATATGAATTCTATTATCTTATTTTCCACTTCCTGTAAAAGCTCTTCCTCACTTCTTCTGAGTCTCTCTCGGGTTTCGTAACTTAAACACACACATACACACTCACACAGCACGATTTTAATTCTAGCTTCTGCAGATAAGGGAAAATGTGGTATTTGTCTTTCTTGAGTCAGGCTTATTTCATTAAATGTAATAATCTCCAGTTGCATCCATTTTTCTTCAAACGTCATGATTTTGGTCTTTTATAGCTACATGAAATTCCATTCTGTATATGTACCACAGTTTCTTTTTTAGATTTATCTTATGTGGGTGTGTGTGTGTGTGCCTGCATGTGTATATGTATATTATGTGCAGAGAGTTTAGAGAGGGATTAGATCTCCTGAAATTGGAGTTATAAATAATTTCGAGCCATCCTGTGGGTGCTGAGAACTGAACCTGGATCCTCTGCAGTCATAAATGCTCTCAACCACCCAGCCATTCATTTCTCCAGAACCCATATCATACTCTCTTTAGTCACTCATTGCTGGTGGCCATCTAGGTGGGTTTTATCTCTTGGCTATTATGAACAGTTCAACACAGATGTGCAAGCATCTCTAGAGCATGTTGACCTAGAGTCCTTCAGATCTATCCCTAGGAGATTTATAGCTGGCTCATGTGGTAGTTCTATTTTTAGCTTTTTGGGAAATCTGCACACTGACTTCCATAATGGCTGTACCAGTTCACATTGTCTCAAGCTAACTTGTTTTTGTTGTTGTTGTTGTTGTTGTTGTTGTATAATTTAAAGTCTGAAAGGCATGAGAGATTCTACCTTCTAGCAAAGATAAAGTATTTAAAACAGAAAAAAAAAGTGTCTGGTCTTTAGATTCCCACCTAAGTGAGCACTGATGATATCATTGTAGCTAAGTCCTCACCAGTACTATCCCTGTTTGTGTGTATGCTCATTCACACACATATGTATGTACTGTGTCACACTCAAATCAATAATTACAGGGACAAGAAATCTATTTTAAAAAAAAGAGAGAGAAGAAGGGAATGGAGGGGGAGCAAGGGCATACACAGATAAAAAAGACTACTTTATAAATAAAAGAAATTTTTTAAGGAGAAAAAAACAACCTACCCGTGGATGAGGTGTTCAGATTTTCCAGTAATCCCAGCACCTGGGAGATAAAGGCAGAATGATCAGTTCAGGGCCATCATCAGGTTGCAGGTCTGCCTGAGCTAAGGACACCATGTCCAAACAATAAATAAATAAGAGAAAGCCTTTGTTGCCTGAGAGAAGCAACAAAAACAGCCAAAGCAGAAGGTACCAGTTCAATCAGCTCTCTCTATCTGCTTGGGAACCCCTGCCATATATAAGTAGATAAACTATTTTTTCATGCTGTGTATTTTATAGAGTTTTTAATATTTATTTTTTATGTGAATTGGTGTTTTGCCTGCATGTATAACTGTGTAAGGGTGTCAGATCTTGGAATTACAGACAGTTGTTAGCTGCCATGTGGATGCTGGGAATCGAACTCAGGTCCTCCGGAAGAACAGTCAGTGCTCTTACCCGCTGAGCCATCTCTCCAGCCCATCTTCCAGATAGCTTCATCCTTTCTCTATATATGAATATTGATTTCTTTCTATACACAAAATCATACATGAATGCATATATACATATTTAAAACAAATATGCTTTTAAATAAATAGGTAATCCTACAGGAAATAGTAAAACATAACCATATCTTAGAAATGGGAATTCTAAACCTGGCAATGGTGGCCCCATGCCTTTAATTCTAGTACTCAGGATGAGGAGGGAGGCAGATCTCTGAGTTCTAAGCCAGCCTGTCCTACAGAATGAGTTCAAGGACAACTAGGGCTACACAGGAACCCTGTCTTGAAAGAAAGAAAGAAAGGAGGAAGGAAGGGAGGAAGGGAGGGAGGGAGGGAAGGAAGAAAGGAAGGAAGGAAGGAAGGATTGGGAGATCTGAAAGCCAAAACATACATACATACATACACACACACACACACACACACACACACACACACACACACACACACGTACTGACTCTAAGATTCATAGAGAATAGGAGGAAATGAGAAATTGGATAATCTAGGAGGGTTTTGAATTTCTATGGCCATGTCCTACTGGGTGCTACAGCTGAACTACCACAGGAAACTTAGAGCTATCTAGGAAAATGTGGGCTCTGGGCTACAATGAAGGAATGATTTCTCTTGACAATTTGAATGTATGCACTAGCACCTTCTACAGACCTAGGCTCTAAATTCAAGCTCTTGGTGTGATTTGGGGACATCACAGATGCCCAGAGTCTGAAAGTAGTATTTCATATATGTTGTGATTTTAGCTGGAGAGATTCCATGTAGGTTAGAAATTACAGTAATCTTGTAGATGGGAAAATAAAATTACTGTGGAGTAGTGTGTCTTCAACACAGGCTGCACCCGATTCTGACATGAGAGAGAAAGGAGCAAAAGTTGATGGTGAATTAACAATTACAATAAGAACATTAAATATCTGGAAAAATTAACACACACCATACAAAATACAATAGAATCAGCAAGAATTCGAGATGTAGCCTTTACCCATAAAGAGGAAACTGATTTTTTTTTAAACTCTATTTATCTATTTATTTGCCTTGGTGTTTACCTGGAACTGGAACTACAGACAGTTGTGAGCTGCCATGTGGGTGCTGGGAATCGAACCCGGGTCCTCTGGAAGAGCAGAGGGTGCTTTTAACCACTGAGCCATCTCTCCAGTCCTGGAAACTGATTTTTTTAAAGGCAGGTATTGGTCTGGAATGTGGATAGGGATGGAGGCTTGACCGTGAATAGGCATAAACGATCTTAAAGGAGAATGATCCTAACACCAATGCTGTGATAGCTACACCAGCTGGGTTATGCTGCCAAAAGACATTGAATTGCATCCTTGAAATGAGTACAAGTCAATCAGATGTAACTGTAAAACTATATAGTTAAAAACTACTAGACTCCTAGCCAGGCATGGGTGGCTGACACCTTTAATCCTAGCACTTGAGTAGCAGAAGGTGGCAGATTTCTGTGAGTTCAAGGCCATCCAGGGCTACAAAGTAAGACCCTTTCTCAAAAACAAAGCAAATAAAAGTAATATATTCCTGATGTGTTAACAACAGTCAGGTAAAATTAAGACGACTATAGGATATCATAAATTATCTAACAGTGATATAACAAAAAATGACTGGTACTCATTAAATTTTAAAATGCTACTAATACTAAACCTTGAATAAGTGGAGTGAGAGAGCATGTCTTTTTTTTTTAATTGTGTGGGGATGAGGGGTGAGTATGGATGCACACGTACCATGGCGTTCATGTGGAGGTCAGAAGATAACTTTCAGGAATCGGTTCTCACCTTCCACTTTGTATGGGCAGGATCCAGAGAGCTTTTTTAAAAAAAGAAAATTATTTTTTATGAATTGGTGTTTTGCCTGCATGTATAACTGTGTAAGGGTGTCAGATCTTGGAATTACAGACAGTTGTTAGCTGCCATGTGGATGCTGGGAATCGAACTCAGGTCCTCCAGAAGAACAGTCAGTGCTCTTAACCACTGAGCTATCTCTCCAGCCCAAGAGAGCTTATTTTTAAAACCATATTCCACCAGCCTAAGCTTTCTCCAGTTTATGTTTTTCTCCACAAATTGTATGGTTTATAATTAAATCCTAATAGTATATTTAGAAGAATTATTTTAAATTTTATATTATTAGTTTTTTATTGATAATGGATTTTGTTGTGCATTTTTAAACATGTATGCCATTGCACTTTTCTCATTTTACCCCTTTACCTTCCCTTGGGTTCTCTCCCCTAAATATGCTTCTTTCTGCTTTTGTATCATACATGTATGCTTATATTTAAATACAGCTTTTAGTTAGTCCGGTACTGGCCTGGAAGCTTCATCCCTACTGGCTAGTTCTTCTAGTGATTGAAGGTTCTATGCACACTATCAGAGTAGAAAAGTCACCAACAATCTTACCCAGCTGTGAACCCAGCAAGGTACAATAACAACTAGACTGGCAAGATGTGGCCATGGCAACGGTAGTGACTCAAACACCTTTCATTTGGATTTAAAGCCCACTCTATAAGATGGAGCCCATGTGTGCTGCCAAAATCCCATGTCTGGCTAAACCATAGGCTATGAGGAAAAACCTAGTACTGCTTCTCTGCTAAATGGGCATAGTAATAAAGTACCCCCTAAATTCTCAGTTTATACCCATAGATTAATGCATCTCTCAACCTTCATCCGAGTGGCTCTTTTGGAGTAGATGGCAATTAATACAAACCCACATACAGTCAACATGTAGAGAATAAGAGACTTCAGAGTGCTCAGCTCTGAAGGGGACATCTATATCACATCCTTTTTCCCCCTAAGACTAGGAGATCAGGGGAAAAAAAAGTAGATCAGAACCAAAAAAAAAAAAAAAAAAAAAAAATCAGAACCAAAAGGAGTAGATAGATATCTGTAGCAAAACTCTATTTGCCAGATAAGACAGCACAATTGCATACCCAGACTCTCAGCTGCTCTGACTACATGCACGAGACCTGCACACAATCAGGCAAACTCCCAGCATGGATGAAGTCCCACACCTGTCTAAGGGGCTGTTGGAAGTTGATGGCTGCTGGAGGAGAGATGCAGGCCCCAGGAAGGTACCCATGCTCCAGCAGATGGCCCCACAAACAGCATTAAATGGACTCGGTAAATGAATATTAAATAAAAATGTTTTGAGTGTCACTATGTGGCCTTGAGTGGCCTGAAACTTGCTATGTAGACCAGGCTAGCCAGGAGGTCACAGAGGTCTGTCTGCTTCTGCCTCCCAAATGCTGGGATTAAAGGTATGTACCACCATATGTAGCTAAATAAGATACTTAATTTAGATTTTATATCAAAATTTGAATTTCCTATATGATAGAAAACATGCACTATCTCTCTATCTAGTTCCCCAACTACCACCTCTTACTTAGGGGAAGGGATCTGAAGAAAGAAACTTTAACTTTCTCTGAAATTATAGATATAAAATTTAGCAGGAAAGTCCTCAGAAGAAAAGAGCACAGGATGGAAACGTCCAGCAACACTTGGCTATGGTAAAGCCATGCTCCTGACACAGTACAGTAGAACTGATGGATACTCCTGTGCAATACAAAAGCTAATAAACCAGCAAATAAAGACCCAAACCTGCTCTGTTATATATCAAACTTCAAAGCAAATGGAGAAATATGAACTATTGCATACGTGGTGCTTGGACGGGTGTCAAGTCATGTGGGAAAACATAAAGCATGCTTCTGACCTCATTTCTTACAGCAAAATAAGATCCAGCTGGATTCTATTTTTATAATAGCTGAATGGGGAGGACTTTTCTAAGCATTTCACAAAGACCAGTGTCTGTAGGGGGGAAAAGATTATAAATTAAATTGCTCTCCAGCTAACAGTGTTTGAGAGCTTGCTCCGCCCATGGGGCACCTTTTTAGCATCTGATTTAATCTGGGGTTTAATACAATCAATGATTAGCTGTCAAAACCCCATCAGGTTGGTCCTGTTGGTAGCCTTGGTCAACTGACCTATCATGTCCTGTCTGCCTCACCTCTCCCCTGGATATACTCATTAGGTCTGCCTTCCTCACTGCCTCAGCCAGAGACACTGCTGTTCCTGGCTCATCAGCCACTCACTTGAAATCTCTGGCCCTTCGGCAGTCTCCACATCCTGCAGAAATGTCTTTCCTTCCACAGAGCAACAAGTCACTTGCTGCCACAGTCACCAGAGAGCCTGATAACCCATCCCAGAAGGGAAGGAAAGTTAAAAAGAGCAGACACTGACTAGCAAGAGACAGGAGACAGAGACTTCAACTCTCATGTCCTCTCACTCACTGTGTGGCCTCTGCAGGCATCAAGCATAGCTGAGTGACCCACCTGCTGAGCAACTGCTTATGTCTTTGTAGACAGAGCCATGAGACAGTGACCAGTGTGGTCAAGCTGTCCCCAGCATACTTGCAGTGTTTTCCTGCCTCATTTTGCTCGGTTCTCATTCTTGCTGGGATTTTGTCTCTCACCTAAAACATTAGCGCTTCATTTTTGTCCCACATGTCCGTTGATTGTATGATCTAGAATAGAACATTCAATTTTTCTCATCCTAGTATACAAAGAGATAAAAAAAAAAAAACTTTCTGAGCACCCAAACTAGCTCTTCATGATGTTTGACTTGGAACATAAGTTCTATAAAGTATTTATTTGATGACCAAGATTAGAATGTAACAGCAGACATGATCCTTGCTATTAAGTATGAAATCAATTGGCCATCACCCACAAAGCTATCAAACATTATTGAAAGACATTATTAAGAAGGATTCCAAAGTGGAAGGGCAGATCACATGAGTGGTTGGTGAGAATCAATATAATGATAACATATCTCCCCACATTGATCTACAGATCAATGCAATCCTAATCAAAGTCTTAGCAATTTGAGGTAGTAGACCCCAGAGACTCTCCTGTCTCTGCCACCCCAACACAAGATTTACAGGTGTGGGCTGCCTTGCCGGACTTTTACATGGGTTTGGGGGCTTGAACTCAGGTCCTCAGGTTGACACAGCAAGCGACTGTCTCTTTCCCTTTTTAACCACAGGACAGCTCTACCAAGTTTTCTGTACATAAAATACCCAAAGCCATTCCTCCAGTTACCCCAGGAATAGCTTTTCCAAGGTAAGACTGCAGTAACCACAGGTCACTGGGAGAGGGGGTGTTTGATTTGTTTTAATTTTCATTTTCCACACAGCCCCTCACAACCCAGATGCCCTGGATAAAACTCACTAATTAGCTTTCAACTTGCCACCCCTTGAAATTTTGGGTTTCTCTATCTCTGCCTCCAGAGTGTTGGGATGGCAGACCACAGCTTGACCTACTGATTGAACTTTATTGACTTTGTTACACACACACACACACACACACACACACACACACACACACACATACACACACACATATGACAGAGCAGGTGTGGCATTCAGGGGATAGCTCAGTTCTTTCCTACCACATGATTTCTGGGGATCCAACTCAGGTTGCCAGGCTTATTTATTCCTCTGTCAGAAAGCTCTCCCATGCCCCTGTCCTACCACTGATAGTTAATCTGCACTGCCCTCGGACTTTTGACACACCATTGTGAACTTTGATCCTTTCCCAGGAATCAAACCGATGGTATGCTAACCAATCATTAATGCCGATGTTACAAAGCTGGGCTGTGGCTTGTGCTAAGAAATCTCAGAACTCAGGAGGCTGAAACAGGAAAGTTGGGTCAAGACCAACTTGGATTACATAGTAAATTCTGGGCTAGCCTGAACTACAGAGTCAGACCCTCTCTCAAAACAAGCAAACAAAAGACAGCTTCCAGGGTTTTAGAGATGGATCATGGGCAAAGAACATTGACTGCTCTTCTAGAGGACCTGGGTTCAATTCAATTCCCAGTACCCACATGACAGCTCACAACTGTCTGTAACTCCAAGATCTGGCACCCTCACACAGACATAAGTGCAGGCAAAATACCAATGCACATAAAATAAAAATAAAGAAACCGGCACCACCACCCCTTCCTTCTTCTTTGGCGCTGCCAGTAAGGTGGCTGCCATCTCGTCTGCGGCATCATGGCTGCTCTCCAGCCTCAAGATCATCAAAAAGAGGACCAAGAAGTTCATCAGGCACCAGTCAGATCTATATGTCAAAATTAAGCGAAACTGGCGGAAACCCAGAGGTATTGACAACAGGGTGTGAAGAAGATTCAAGGGCCAGATCCTGATGCCCAACATTGGTTATGGGAGCAGCAAGAAAACCAAGCACATGCTGCCTAGTGGCTTCGGAAGATTCTGGTCCACAATGTCAAGGAGCTGGAAGTGCTGCTGATGTGCAACAAATCTTACTGTGCTGAGATTGCTCACAACGTTTCCTCAAAAAACCGAAAAGCCATTGTAGAAAGAGCAGCACAGCTGGCCATCAGAGTCACCAATCCCAACGCCAGGCTACGCAGCGAAGAAAATGAGTAGATGACTTATGTGCATGTTTTATTTGTGTTTAAATAAAACCACAAAAACTGCAAAAATAAAAAATAAAAAAATAAAGAAACCAGGAAGTAGTGGTACACACCTTTAATCCCATCTCTCAGGAGGCAGAAGCAGGCACTCTTTGAGTTCAAGGTTAGCCTGGTCTACAGAGCCAGTTCCAGGAGAGGCTCCAAAACTACACAGAGAAACCCTATCTCAAAAACAAACAAATAGACAAATAAATAAAATAAAGAATCTGCCTATTAAAAAAAAAAAAAAAAAAAAAGCTTCCAAGAAGGGACAACACTTACCGATTTCAGTGCTGTAAACCATTCTACCCTAGACAGTTTTAAGCTGCCAATGACATCACAGAACATGAAGCTGGAAAGGAATGTACAGTGCACTGTGTCTGCCATGTGGTTTTAATAAATGGAAACAACTCAAGAGCATGAATAAGAGTAAAGCTTAATAAAATTGGGAAAGATAAATTTGGGATTTCTTACTTTGTACTTTGTGTTTAATACAATTTGTGTGTTGGACGCATACAGATGTGGGGTGCTCACCTGTGCATGCATGTGTGGAGGCCAGTGGTCCACATCTGGCGTCTTCCTCTCCTATTCTCCACCTTATTTTTGTTGTTGTTATATCCGCCCCCCACAGGGTTTCTCTGTGTAGCTCTGGGGTCCGTCTTGGACTTGAGCTGTAGGCCAGGCTGTCCTAGAACTCACAGAGATCTACCTGCCTCCCTCTACCCCCCAGCACTGAGATTAAAGGCATACTCCACCACTGTCGGGCTTCCACCTAATTTTTTTAGGCAGGGTTTCTCACTGAACCTAGAACACAGCATTTCTTCTGGACTGTCTGGTCCAAAGTCCCTAGAGTATGCCTGTCTGTGCCCACACTTGACTTTGCATGCATGTGTTGGGATCCAAGCTTATTTCTGTGCAGTCAGCACTTAACCCAGTGAGTCATTTTTCCAGCCCTTTGCTCAACATAATTTTTATTGTAAGTTAATAAACTTTTTTTTTTTTTTTGGCTTGAGGGGTTGTTTATTTGGAGATTAGGTCTCACTCTGTAGCTGAGGATGTTCTAGGAATCACTTTGCAGCCTATGCTGGAGCCAAAGTATTCCTCCAACCTCAGACTCCCAAGTGATGGATTTATAGATAAGAGCCACCATACCTTGCTTGATAAATTTAAAGGGTATTTTATTTATTTATCCTGTATGTGTATGATACATATGTGTACAGGTGTGCATGAGCCACAGTACAGTACATGCTCACATGGAACAAGTCTCAGGGGTCCATTCTCTCCTTCCATCATGGGCTTTGGGAATTGCTGCCACTGCTGCCCGATACTTTACTTATGTTTTGCCCACTCCACAGCTTTCTGTTAGTCATAACCTGAGTCTTCTCTTTCTTTTCTTTTTTTTTTTTTAATTTATTTATTTGCCTTGGTGTTTGCCTGAAACTGAGAATTGGAGCTACAGACAGTTGTGAGCTGCCATGTGGGTGCTGGGAATTGAACCCGGGTCCTCTGGAAAGACAATCAGTGCTCTTAACCACTGAGCCATCTCCCCAGCCCTCTCTTTCTTTTCTTTAGGCTAGAAAAAAGGAGAAAGAGCCAGCAAGGTGGGTCAGAGGGCAAAGATGCTGGCTGCTGACAAACCCGATGCCCAGAGTTCCATCGCAGGGACTCACACCGTTGAGGCAGAGAACCAACTCATGAGTTATTCTTCACCTTCACATGCACATTGTGCTTTGTATTCTCAGACACATACACATGTATTTACATACCTACATAAGACGGTTTTTAAAGAATAAAGAAGGAGGCCTAGAATATGGCTCAATTGTTCAGTGTTCACTTGCCAACCCCCAGCACCATAAGGCAGGTTGATGGCATCCTATGATCCTACACCTAGAAGGTGAAACGAGAGCACCCGAAGTTCAAGAACACCCTTGACCACGTGCTGAGTTCAAGTCAGTCTGGGTTAAAGATCCTGTTTCAGAAAACATGTTTTTGAAACTAGCTATTTAGCAATAATAGAACTGATGCTGACTGCTAAACATAAATCCTCCATCTTCATCCTCGGTGTACCATTATGAGCTGCAGATCGTCCTCAGCCTCTCTGAGGTCCAGGCTCCTAGTTAATTAAATGCAGCCTCTTCGGCGGTTGTGAGATTAAATGAAATAATGTCTCTTAAACAGTGTAGCACTGGCTATGGCTACATGTCCAATGAATGGTAGGTGTCGTTAACTGCTTGGAAAGGCCACTTTCATGTGGTTGCATAGGAGAGACAGCTTAAAAGAGTTTAGAGTAATAGCCGGCCCTATGCATCATCTCATTACCCAGCAAAGGGCCTTCCATCAGCCACAGTCAAACCACATTATTCTGATATTCATATTTAAATACTAAAGTGGGAAACATCTTCTATAGCCACTGAAACACCCATCAGACTTCTGCATACTGATAGACTGCAAGGGCACATCTACTTCATTTGTCCAGTCTTGAGTGCATGGGAAATGCATTTGACAAAGTAGATACAGTGTGGACCGTTGTGGAAGTGATGACCTGGATGGGGACAGAGACACAGAACATGGTCCCATGAGCATATGATTTTTTTTTTTTTTTTGGAATTTTGCTTTTTTTTTTTTAAACTTTATTTATTATTTATTTATTTATTTGCCTTGGTGTTTGCCTGGAACTGGAACAGACAGTTGTTAGCTGCCTTGTGGGTGCTGGGAATCGAACCCGGGTCCTCGGGAAGAGCAGACTGTGCTCTTAACCGCTGAGCCATCTCTCCAACCCCGAGCATATGATTTTACACTGTGAGAAATGCTAGGTAGAGCAAGGTAAAGAAGGCATAATAAACGATTTCAGGGAGATCTTACCTAACCTAGGGTCTGAAGGGAACTTTTCGCCAATATGAGACATTTAAGGAGCGCCAGGCATGGCTCAGTTGGTAGAACACTTGCCTAGCTCGCACAGTGCCCCTAGTTTGATCCTCAGCACACACACACACACACAAAAAAAAAAACCAAAAACAAACAAACAAACAAAAAAACCCTAGGCATAAGAACATACCTGTAGGGCTGGAGATATGGCTCAGAGGTTAAGATCACTGACTGTTCATCCAGAGGTCCTGAGTTCAATTCCAGCAACCACATGGTGGCTCACAACCATCTATGATGACATCTGGTGCCCTCTTCTGTATACTGTATACATAATAAAGAAATAAAACATTTTTAAAAACAGAACACACCTATAATCCTGACACTTGGATGGTGATGGAAGGAGAAGCAGAAGTTCAAGGTCGTGCTGACTCGTCTTATGCCAATTTGACACAAACTAGAATCAGCCAAGGAGGAAGCCTCAGCTGAAAAAATGCCTCAGTGAAGGAGAGCCTATAGGGCATTTTCTTAATTAGTAATGAATGTGGGAGGACCCAGCCCATTGTGGATGAGGCTGCCCTGGACTGGTGGTCCTGGGTTCTATTAGAAAGCAGGGTGAGCAAGCCATGGGGAACAAGTCAGTGAGCAGCACCCCTCCATGGCCTCTGCATCAGCTCCTGCCTCCAGGTTCCTGTCCTGTGTGAGCTCCTGTCCTGACTTCCTTCAGTGATGAACTATGATGTGGAAGTATAATCCAAATAAACCCTTTTCTGCCCAACTGACTTTTGGTCATGGTGTTTCACATAGTAATAATAACCCTAAGATACCCTGGGAAGGAAGAGAGGGAGGGAGGGAGGGACAGAGGGAAGATTTACGCTAAGAACTGTCATGAGTACCAATTTTATGTCACCAGAGAGCTGAGGAAAAGCATCACTCTGTAAGGCATGAGCCTTGGCTAAGGCCTCAGAGCCGGGTACATTCAAGGCTTTTGAGAACAGGAACCACAAGAGCAATTGCACAGAAGAAAAGCCGTTAGTGACTACAGCCCTGCTTGTGTGTTTCATCCATGCTGGCCCATCTGCTGTACCTCTCCAGTACTTTGGGGAGGGGGGTGCTGCACCTACAGAACTCTCTGTTACTTTTGGCCACAAAAAGTAATTAAAGTTGGGACCAAATGAATTTGTCCACTATGGTGATGGAGTGAATGAAATGTTTAAGGGTGATCGAGAGGGAGAGCCATGAGGCTGCCTTCTGTAACTGCGGTAGCAGAAAGAAACCGCAACATGGAGGCTGGAAGCGGGGCGGGATAAGGAGCACCAGTAGCTGCCTTGCAGATGGCCACCCTCTAGTGCTTCCAACCCCTGAAGATAGCTCGGGCCAGGCTTCCGGGCTGAATGGACAGGCAGGCCAGGCTTCTGCCTACCACTCTACAGGAACCAAAAGAACTTCCTGTTCTTTCGGTCGTCAGGTAAATTGCAATTTCTGCCATAGTTAATCTCTGGTTTCTTTGGCTTCTCCTGTGTCTTGTATGTTCAGAAGTGATTCAGAGTTGGCCTTGTTAGTGCTGGTGGTGCAAGTCTTGAATCCAGTGTGTGGCAGGCAGATTTAGTCTGCCACTTAGCATCCTGGTCTACAGAGAGAGAGAGAGAGAGAGAGAGAGAGAGAGAGAGAGAGAGAGAGAGAGAGAGAGAGTTAGTTAGCTCCAGGACAGCCAGGAGTGCACAGAGAAACCCTCTCTGGGTCAGGGAGTGATTCTGAGACCATTGGCAGTGGTCTGGGGGGCTTTTTCTAGGAAGTTTTTGGAATATCGGTCCCAGATCCATTCTACAGGATTCTAATCAAATCACAGCATGCACAAGAGGTATATAGCTAGTTATACAGGGCAGAGCATTTTCCTGGTGTGCCTGAGACTGTGGGTATTATCCTCAGCACTACAAATAAAGAACAATGTTTTAGAATCCAATATAATTTGAATATTCATTGAAGTCTGAGAAACAATGCCTCGTCTGTGTCCCTAGGAAGACCATCTCCTAAGTAACAGGTGGCCAATGTTAAGTTCCCTACTGTTTGAAATACCAAGAGGGATTGGTTTCCCAAGCATCCCAGTCACAGATTTTTTTTTTTAATTCTATAGTAGAGTTTAACTTGTTTTGTTTCCATTGAGACAAGGTCTATATAGTCCAGGCTGACCTTAAACTAGCTGTATAGTACAGCAAAGCCTTGAACTTGCTACATAGCTCAGCATGAACTTAAAATCTGGCATGGGAGGCATGCATCTACCTGTCCCGGTCAACTTAACATTCTTTTTTTTTTTTTTTTTTTTTTTTTTTTAAACTTTTTAAACTTTTTTTTTTTTTTTTTTGCCTTGGTGTTTGCCTTGAACTGGAACTACAGACAGTTGTTAGCTGCCATGTGGGTGCTGGGAATCGAACCCGGGTCCTCTGGAAGAGCAGACGGTGCTCTTAACTGCTGAGCCATCTCTCCATCCCCCAACTTAACATTCTTGACTTATTTTAGAATCATCTCTCCTTTGGTTTCTGACCAATCCTTGGTTCTTATTTATTCCTTCAAAAGTTAAAATTTTTTTAAAGATTTATTTATTATGTATACAGTATACAAAAGAGGGTACCAGATGTCATTATAGATGGTTGTGAGTCACCATGTGGTTGCAGGGGATTGAACTCAGGACCTCTGGAAGAACAGTCAGTGCTCTTAACCTCTGAGCCATCTCTCCAGCCCCTCAAAAGTTAGATTAATCTATGTTCCCATAGAGACATCTGCTCAGGCCATGAGAAATTTGTCAACAGTGGAGACATAATGACCAAAAGATAAGAATAAAATGCTTAATGGATCTGGGGTGTTCCTGTGAGTGCTCACCTCTGTTGCATTTTGAGACCTGAGTGCTACCTTGGTTCTGGGCATAAAACATACCCACTCTGCACTGTGCATGCTATCTCTGCACATGGTGCCAGTCAACCTGACTGATACACCCCAGGTCAGTTTAGAAACTACTGACTGTTATAAGCTGTAATGTTTTCATGCTATATATTCAGTTTTCTGCAGCAAGAGAAAGAGAACTGTTTAATGACAGGAAATAAAGACTGAATATTTCTGACTGTCACTGCTGAGCATGTGAGCATCAAGTCAGTATGTCAATCAGTGGATTGTATTGTGTTACATGAATAAATATATCCATCTTATAATTATGCAAATTTGCTTTAATATTTAATAATCATAAAATTATGGGCTGGAGAGATGGCTCAGAGGTTAAGAGCACTGACTGTTCTTCCAGAGGTCCTGAGTTCAATCCCCAGCAACCACATGGTGGCTCACAACCATCTGTAATGAGATCTGGTACCCTCTTCTGTACACTACATACATAATAAATAAATATTTTTTAAAAATCATAAAATTATATATAATTGACATGGGATTGTTTAAGATAAAGGGTTTTTTTTAAACTTTGTAGTCATGCTTGATCTGCATATCTATTTTATAAACCTAAATACTAAGGAGCTTATAAAAATTTCTCTGGCTTTTACTGGACATGATGGCACATACCTTTAATCTCAGAACTTGGAGGCAGAGACACAGAGTCTGTGAGTTCCAGGCTAGCCTGACCTACATTATAGGCTATTCAGGACTATACAATGAAACACTGTCTTTAAAAAAATAATTTGGCAAAAATGGATCACAAGAAGGAAAAGTTTAAGAAACCTGAAGAAGAGTTAGGATGGCTCAGTCTTTGTCCTTACAATAAACTTTAGAGAAACAAAAAGAGCACACTGCTTTGAAGGGATGCTATAGCAGTTTGCCCCTAAAAATTCCCACCTCACTTAGTGGATTACAATTTCTTTTTATCTTATTAAAAACAACAAGAAAATGTTTTCCAAGAGGTTTTATGACTTCTGCAATATACATTTTTAAAAGTTACTTGTTTTTTTTTGTATGTGTGTGTGTATCAGTATTTTTGCCTACACCTAAGTGTAGTGCTAATATTATGCAGTGCTACTAGAGGCCAGAAGAGGGCACTGAATCCCCTGGAACTGGATTTACAGATGGTTGTGAACTGCTGTGTAGGTGCTGGGAATCCAGCCCCGGTGCTCTGCAAAGGTAGCAAATGCTCTAAACCACTGAGCTACCTCACCAGCCCCTGCAATATAAACTTTTAAGGTTATGATTTTCCTCTGAAATTAGGGAATTTTTCTAATTGATTTATGCTGTACTAATTTTATATAGTTTTCATTCCCTTTAAAAATTTTATTACATTTGTGTGTGTGTGTGTGTGTGTGTGTGTGTGTCCACATGCAGACATGACATAGATATTAGAGGACTGCTTGTGGGTAGTTCTTTTTCCACTATATGGGTCCTGGGTATGAAGCAGCGTGTCAGATTCAGCAGCAAGCACCTTACCTGCTGAGCCATCTCCCTCGTCTTCATTCTATGTTCTCTAAGGAACATTTCCAGCAAGAGTATCCTTAGCAACCCTGTTGTTTCCCTCAGGAGAGTCACTCATCTCTTTTGTTAATTGGAAGCATTTGGAAGAAATTTTAATTTAGACATATTTCAATCTTAATATAGACATATATGGTCTTGTCATCAGCACCCAGTGTTTGCATTTTTGCATATCTTCACTGGTGCGTTCATGAGAGAATATCAGGTAATATCCAGGACTCTGTTGATCTGCTGCCTGGAGTCACATATCTACTGTACCAGGTCTGACATACAGTGCCCGTATCTACTCCTTAGGAAGAATCTTGGCTGTAGGCATTGGAGACCACTGTGTTCTCATGTAAAATGAAGGCTCTACAGTATCGCAGAAATCTCAGACCCTGGCTTATTCTTTTATTTTTCCTGAGGAGATCACATCCCTTTGACTATTTAGGAAGAGGAAACCATCTTGGATGAGCCACATTTTGCCCTGTTCTTTGGTCTGCTTGCCTAGAAAAGAAAAGCATTGTGGCCTGTTTGCCAAGTCTCTCAGAAAGCTAAAGGAGATCTAACTCCTGGGGGAACCCTCTAACCCTATTTCTGCCTGGGTCTCCTGAGTATGTATAGTGTTGGAGAGTGATGGATCAAAAAGACCAACATTTATTTATTTAGGGGTGTGTGTGTGTGTGTGTGTGTGTGTGTTGTTGTTGTTGTTGTTGTTGTTGTTGTTGTTGTTCAGACAGGGTATCACCATGTCTGGCTTACATCTCTCCTTTTAGAGACCAGGCTGGCTTTAAGCTCCAGAGATCTGTTTACCTCTGATCCCTGAATGCTGGGGTTAAAAGCGTGTGCCACCACATCCAGTGATTTATTTATATTATTGGTGTATATGTGTTTGCCTTCATGTGCATGTTCACACCACATGTGTGAAGTACCCATAAAGACCAGAAGAGAACATCAGATCCCCTGGAACTGGAGTTACTGACAGTGAACTTCCATGTGGATGCTGAGAACCAAACCCAGGTCCTTTGCAAGTGCAATAAGTGCTCTAAACTGTTGAGCTATCTGTCTAGCACCAGAATATATTTCTTAAAAAGACTCTTTCCTAATGCTATGTACAAGGTGAGTGGCTCCATCCTTGGTGCCCTGTGCACAGTCTTTTGTCCTCTGTTAGCTATTGACTGATTTATTTATTTCTCTATACTTTGTAACCACTATAGCTTAGGTACCAGTTCAGTTGTTATCATATATATACTCACAGGGACAAATTAACTCCAGTTCTGCAAAGAGACCACTCTTAAGTGGATCTCCCCCATTGAGCAAGGATGGCCAGAGCTGATCTCTAGCAACACCCAAGGCATAGGACCTGCCCTTATTCTTATGTTTCTGAGTTTTTCATTGCTGCTGATGTTTTTGTTTGGTTTTGTTTTAAATTTACTTATTTATTTGCATGTGAGTGGGCATTCTGTCTGCATGTATGTCTGTACCCCATATGCTGCCTGGTACCCACAGAAATCAGAAGAGGTAATCGGATCCCCAGGAGCTGTAGTTATAGATGAGTTTGAGCCACCATGTGGGTGCTGGTGATCGAGCACAGGTCCTCTGGAAGAGCAGCCAGTGCTCTTAACCCCTGAGCCCAGTAATGTTTTTGTTGTTGTTCCTTCTACTCTTAAATTTAGAGGATGTATTGGAGGTAGTTAATCAACAACTCAGACGCGGAGATTAGAATTACTTTTCAAAATATTTATTCATGGGGGCTGGAGAGATGGCTCAGCGGTTAAGAGCACCCTCTGCTCTTCCAGAGGACCTGGTTCATGTCCCAGCACCCACATGGCAGCTAACAACTGTCTGTAGTTCCAGTTCCAGGCAAACACCAAGGCAAATAAATAAATAAAGTTTAAAAAAAATATTTATTCATGTATTTATCTGAATGTATATATGTGAGACAGAGAAACAGAAACAGAGGGAGGGAGCCTTGCAGATGCATGCTATAGTGCAGTTTGCATGTGGAGATGCAGGGACACCCTGCATAACTCAATTCTCCTCTTGCCGAGGCAGGCTCTTTCCTGTTTCTGCCATTATACTGTGGACTGTAGGCTAGCTGACCCCCAAGCTTCCCGCAGGTCTCTTTACTACCCTCCATCTCACTGTGACAGGAGTGACGGGATTCCAGATGTGCACTAACTGCAGCCAGTTTTCAGTGGGTCCCAGGAATTGAACTCAAGACATTAGGCTCATGCAGCAAGCACTTTGACCCACTGAGCCATCTCTTAGGGCTATTTTAACACATGACTTGACACAGAAATCCAAAATAATCACAGCATTACTGGCACATGGAAACAGTATCAGCCATGACCTCCATGGAGTTCCTACTCCATGCCTGCCACTGTGCTAAGAGGTACTACCTTGAAGGTGCCTTCTGGGTGAGCATCCTCATCCTGGTGAAAATTAGTGGGGGGGAAGGGGGAACATCTGTCTGCCACGGCATTCTGGTAAATGGCAGAGTAGGAGCTAAATCAGTATGATGTGATGTGTTCACTTCATCTGGTGCCCTCTGGAATACACAACAGCTGCTGTAACATTAACAAGGATAATGGGGAGGCAAGTGTCTGGAAAACTCCACAGAGAACTAAGCATGTTGGAGATTATGGAGACTTGCTGAGAGCTTTGGCAAAGGTACTGAGATAATAGCCCAGGGAGGGGTACAAATTGATCTGGCTGGAGTTTAGGGACATTTGCTCTTAGGTAAGAAATCTGATTTGGGTGCCTCTGAAACAGGCCCCTCTCCTGATAGTCAGTTCCCTGCTCCAAGGACACAAACCAAAGCTGGCAGGAAATGGGCTTTGGCCTATCTAGATCTTCTGGGAGAAATGAGAGGTTAAAGGATGAGGGATGGTCTGAGCCACTTGCTATTGGGTCATAGATATCGATTGATTCTGGCTCCCACTGAGGAAAACCAGTAACTTACAACACATGCTGAACATTGCCCATTTCGAATGCATTTTAAAACAGAATTGGCCCACGTTTATTCTCTGAAGCAGAGCTCAGCAGAGCGCACAGATTAGTACATATGTTCTGAATGTTTTGCTGCACTCCAGAGGCAAGAAGGGCCTTTGTTCCCTCATTTGCCCAACAAAAACTTATTCAATGATTTCTATATGTCAGGCATTGTGCAAGACTCCGAAGAAGACAGAGGCCTATTGTCAAAACACACAGACTACTGTAGGCAAGCAGAGCTCCAGGCAGCTTTTTAAATATTAAAATACAATGTGGGTGTGCGTGACGATAGAGAAACAGAGGGAAAGGGGAGGAACGAGTTGGACTTCCAGAGACTCCTCCCGAGAGGAGGTGGTAGCTGAACTCCCTTCTCATGATTAGAGACTGTAAAGATCTACTCCCCTCGTGTGTACTGTTCTCTCTCTCTTTACACACACACACACACACACACACACACAGACGCGCACATGCACGTGTGTGAATTCATAAAAACATACAAAAATGCAAACATTCAAATAAACACAAACTTACACAAACACATACAAACATGCACACAAACACAAATACAAACAAACATCCACAAACACACACACACACAAACATATGGTGTTTGAAGCATTCCCAAAATATTGTTGGTTATTTTAATAATTTCTTAAAACCCAATAAAATTTAAAATGTCATATTAATATTTACAGAGCACAAAGAAAAGATAAAGAATATTCCTGTTTAAGTTATCAAAATAGATTACACCAGGGCTGGAGAGCTGGCTCAGCAGTTGAGAGCACCAGCTGCTCCTCCAGAGGCCCTAGATTTGGTCTCAGTATTCAAATGGCAGATCACAACCATCTGCAACCTCATGTCTGGGGTATCTGATGCTCTCTTCTGGCCTCCACAGACTCCTTCAAGCATGTGGTGCACATACATAAACTCAGCTATGTCTACTTACACATAAAACAGATACTTTAAAAATATAGATCACACTAGAGAACACAAGATACATTCAAAAGAATCACGATGGTTGATCTTCATTGTGAGTTTAGTTGGATTTAAAGTCACTTAGGGGATACATCTCTTAGTGTGTGTGGGTGTCTCCAGAGAGTTTTAAGTGAAGAGGGAAGATCCACTCTAATTGTGGGTGACATCATCTCATGAGCTTGGAGTCCAGTATAAGCAAAGGGAGGGAAAAGTAGAAACCCTGATAAGCCGCAGAATTATCTGCTTTTCGGATCCAGTAAGATTGTGAACAAGCAGCCTTACCTTCCTTGCTGCAACAGCCAGGACAGGCTGCTGCTGTGAATCAAAGAACAAAAAAATAGCAATGGTGGCACATATCTTTAATGTCAGCACTCAACAGGTAGAGCCAGGAGGAGCTCTGAGTTTCAGACCAGCCTGGGATATGGAACTAGTTCCAGGACAACCAGGGCCACACAGTTTGAAGCTACCCTGTCTCAAAAAACAAAGGGACAAAAGTGATAGCCAAGAAGTAGGCCTAAGTGCATATGGTAAATTTGGTGGGATTTTTTGTTTTTTGTTTTAGACAGGGTCTCATTGCATAGCCTTGGCTGGCCTCAGACTCACAGAGATCCACCTGCTTCTGCCTCTCAAGAACTGGGATTAATGACATATGTCACTACACACTGCCCAAAAATAGGCTTTTTTTCTTTTTAACCCAGAAGGGGAATACAGGAGATGGATAGTAGACTGGTGATGAGACAAACTGGGTCCCTATTCTGTCTTCTCTCAGGGATGCAACATTAGCAGATCCTAGATCACTTGAGCCCTCAGTTTCCCGGATATATCCTAAGGATCTGCCTGGATCAGAGTAAATTTAAGTGCTATCCATGTATAGGTTCAGTATGTGGTACTTGACAGGGCTCCGGTAATGTGACTTGCCTCTCTATAGTTCCATCAAAGGATAAAAAGGGCAGGAAAGCTGTGGTATTTCTGAGAGCTTTTCAGGCAGCCTTTGGAGCCAAAGAGTCCAGGAGTAATTATGGCCGTGAGTGACAGATAGAGCTCACAGACAGTACTTTCTTGCCTGGATAATCAGACAAAACACAGGAAACTGTGGCTTGGCAGTGGCTCTTAGATAAAAGAAAAGCTTGTAGAGCAAACCACCAGGCGGGTGTCAGGGAGGGCCCAAAGGCCATCGGCTGGGGTGGAGGACGAAAAGCAGTAAAGCCGTGGATAAGAAGTTCCGTGATTGATGATGTCTGTATGTGACAGATAGCTCCTGTGATCAGAGCGAGGGAGGCTTTTAACTTCTGAGATATAGAGATCGTCCATGCCAACTCTTCCATGTGCGTGCTCCATCCCTGGCAGGAGATGCCAGCTCAGTGTATGCCTGGCTCCTTTTGCCTAAGCCCAGGATCAGAGCTTGCAGGATGTAATGGCTAGTTCTCAGAACAGGCTTCTGCCCAAACCTAGCAAGCCCTAGGGAACAGGTTCTGAAACTCTAGTACTTGCATGAATGCCTGACCTAGAATAGACACAGACTCATTTAACTCAAAGCCAACCTTCTGGGGATGGGTCCAGATGGTTCCAGAATGTTCCTTCAGCCAATCTGGTTGGGATCACTGTGGCTCTATAACTACTGCCTAGGAAGATGTGGGTAAACTACTGAGATTGAGTAGAGTCAGAAACGACTTTGGCCTCCTTGGCCCCATCCATCAGCCTTTTCCTATGAAGACACGACCCCCCACTGTCTCTCCTCCTGGCCCTGGAAACCCCTAAGCAGAGAGAAGTGTTCTCCCCCGGGGATGAATTGCATCACAGACTGGGAACGTTCTGTGATGTGTTTGTTCTACTTAGGTTTAGTAAATATGGATGGCTGCCACCCTGTGTTCTTGGGGCTTCTACTCTCTCTGAGCCTAGGTTTCCTGATCCATTTGGTGCTGGACATGTCTTTAGAGTAGCCACTAGGGGGAGCCTGCCAGGAAGCTGGTGGACATGGAGGGCTGGAGGCCATTTTTGACATGGTGTTGGGTCAGCACCTGAGAGGATCACGATGATGCTAAACAGCCCAGCATTTGGAGAATGTTGTAAAAGGAGTAAAAACAGCCCAACAGTGAAGCAAATGGACAAATTAACAGCCTCATATCTCCATGTGCCCTGGCTGGGCCTTCCATCACCATCTTCTAGGCCATACCTGGGTCCTATAGTCACAGTGTTAAGATTAGTACCGGTTTCCCTAGCCATGAGAACCTGGATGCACCTCACCAAATAAAGGCTCAGGAAACTAGTGTCTGCCCTCATTTACTGGATCCCATTTCATTCAGCAAGACAGTACCACACTGAAATTAGAGATGGAGAGATGGCTGACCAGTTAAATGCCTGTTGCTTACCCAGATGACCTAAGTTTAGTTCCCAGCGCCCATGTGGGACAGCTCACAGCTGTTTGTAACCAGCTCTAGAGGATCTAATGCCCTCTGCTGGCCTTGTCATATGCACACACACACACACACACACACACACACACACACACACACACACCTAAACAATAGCAAAAGAAAAAAAAAATCTCACAGCTATATGAAGAGCCTTGTTACTCCATTTTAAAGATTAAAAATAGAGGTCAGTGAGACGTCTCAGTGAATAAAGCACTTGCCACCAAGCCTGACCACCTAGCAGCCCCATGTCCTTCCAGGCCTCACTGAAGCTCTGAGACAGGAGTCCCCAATCCTCCACTAAAGAGGACAACAACCCCCTCTCCTTGACTCAGCTCTAGGCTCAGAGTTGCTCCTTGTTGGTTTCATTCATCTTTTGAAAGCTAGTCTTTCTCTCGGAAAACTGGGCCCTTCCATTTACCCAACAGCTTCCTCCATTCTAGCCTGGCCAACCCCAGGAATATGAGTCATCCTACCTGAAACTCAGACAGCAGAATTCTGTAGCCATAGGAGGTGGATTCGGTGAGTGATATTTCATTCTCACTATTGTTAATTATCCATGTAAGATTCAATTGCAGTTAAATAAACAGAACCCAAAATACCTAAGGCCAAAAGAAGTGTGTTTGTTGTGTCACACAAATGAAAGCCTCCATCTGGATCTAACTTCTGTGCAGAGCGGTCAAGCTATTGACTGTTGCCCGAGCCCACCTCTGCCTCCAAAGTGCTGGTACTAAAAGTGTCAGCCACCACACCCAACCCTGGGGAGTCACTTTTTACCCTACTAAGAGTAATAAAAACAAAATAAAACCAAGAGTCAGGTATTTCAGCATACACCTTTAATCCCAGCACTCAGTAGGCAAAAACAGGAGGTTCCCTGAGTTCTAGGCTAGCCTGGTCTACCCAGTTCCAGGTCAGCCAGGGCTACACAGAGAAACCTTGTCTCAAAAAAACAAAACAAAACAAAACTATATCAAATAGATAGTAATGAGAAATACTAGATTTTTACACTAAAAGAAAATATGTTACTAAGAGGGGAAAAAAGTTAAGTAAATGTGTTTGGGGGACATACCACGTTCATGAATGAAAGACTTGAGACACTTTTTTTAAGTTTTATTTCTTTATTATGTATACAGTATACAGAAGAGGGTACCAGATGTCATCATAGATGGCTGTGAGCCACCATGCAGTTGCTGGGAATCGAACTCAGGACCTCTGAAAGAACAGTCAATGCTCTCACTTTCTGAGCCATCTCTCCAGCCTCCTTGTTCTTGTTTCTTAGACATTTTTTTTTTTTTTTTGAGGATTTTTCTATGTAACAGCTCTGGCCTTCCTGGAACTTACTTTGTAGATGAGGCTGGCCTTGAACTCACAGAGTCCACCTGCTTCTGCTTCTCAAATGCTAGGATGAAAGATGTGCATCCCCATGCCCAGTAGCAATCCTGACAAATTTTATGTTGGCCATGTTTTATGGATGAAAATTGACAAATTGATCTAAAATGTATATAAAAATGCAAAAGCCAAGAGTAGCCTAATCCAACTTGGGAAAAGAAAAGGAAGAATAGACTTGGTTTTGGGGGTGTTCAAGATCATCATCAGCTACATAGTGAGTTCAAGGCCAACCTGGGTAGAATACATGATATAGGACATCATTATATTCTGCTTCAAAGGGGGGTGGTAGTGATAGATGAATTAACCAGGTATCAACAAAGAGTTTATAGTAAAGCTATAGAGCAATTACCTTCCCAAACTGGAGCTGGAAAATTCAGTACAGAGGATGCTCCAGATAGGAATACTACTCAGATCATTGCTTCCTGCTCTTACTCCCCACTGTTCAGAGAACCTCGATGTTACAGTTGGGGGGGTCTGTTGATAATAAATGGAAACATTGGGTGCTTGGGAAATACTTGCTGAGTTGACTTTAATGACCCAATTATGTTCTTAATTAAAAAAAAATAACAAATATTACCTCACCAAATGACTAGGGGTGTGTGTGTGTGTGTGAGATCAGATGCCCATATCCCCCTGTTGTTACCTTTACCCCCTTCTCTCTCCCATGTACCCCCTTTTCCTCCCAGTGGGATACTCTTGTACTTCCATGTTCTTTTGCATGTATATGTATGGCCTAATGCATTTATTGGAGTTGTATGTACAAATATGATTTGGGGCTGTTTATTTGAACAGGGGCACCTACACCACTGAGGACCCTTCCCACAAGCTGGCTTTCTATAAAGGCTTTTGTCTCTGGTGTGATCCACAAGCTGAGGCAGTGGTACTGATTCTGCTGAAACCTAGGAAGCACCTGCTCCACTCAGTAATTCTCGCAGGTGAGTGTGTATTTAACACCAGCATCTTTATCTGCACCCCAGCTTCCGTGCCCCACTCTGTTGTGACTGAGCAAACAGCACAGCTTGTGAGCTGAAATCAGCTTCCTCTGCAAACAGCAGCTCTGCGGAGCCTTATCTTCCCGTTCCAACTCCTCAAATGAATATTTATTTCTGCTATGATGAAAAAGGAACAACTTCTACTGACTGCAAAAAGAAATGTCAAAGCATAATTATTTTCTAAATAAATTGAACACAGTATTGTCCAGTAAGAGTTATCATGTTAGAGACTTTAGTCTGCAAGATTGGAGGGCATCTTGTCAATACAGGCACTATTCAGTCAACAAATAGTCCATGCAATAGTCCATGGTACTAACTCATTAAACATAATTAGCCTTTATATATATATGTTATATATATATATAAAAACAGCCTTTTATACACACACACACACACATATATATATTTAACTGGTGGTAGCACACACCTATAATCTCAACCCTCTAAAGGCAGAAGCAAAAGGATCAGGAATTCAAGGCCAACCTGGGCTACTTATTTTGAGGCCAGTCTGAATTCTATAATATGTTTTAAAACATCTGCCTGAAGGCGAGGCTGGGTCACTGGCTGGGAAGCTGCAGTGGTGGCGGGAAGAGCTTTGAGTCGCTCTGTGTCTGAGTCAGGGAGAAGCCCAGAGAAGGACATAGGATGTTTGATTTTGTTTTCTTGGTTTTTTTCAAGACAGGGTTTCTCTGTGTAACAGTCCTGGCTGTCCTGTAACTCACTCTGTAGACCAGGCTGGCCTCAAACTCAGGGATCTTCTTGCCTTTGCCTCCTGAGTGCTGGGATTAAAGGTGTGCGTCCCTGCCACCTGGCAGGAGACTCTGCTTTTCTTTGCCACTGCCCTCTGCTCTCACTGGCATAAGCCCAATTCAGGTCTTTCTTAGCATATATCCCTTCTTCCAGGTTTTACCTCTAACCAAACCTACAATCAAATCACTTAAAAAAAAAAAAAAAAAAAAAAAAAAGCCATCCTTTGTCATTCCTTATACCAGCTCAAATTGGTTGGGTTATAGAGAGGCCACAAATCTCTTGATCTTAGTGGCTTTACATAGCAGTTTATTTCTTGTTTATGGTACTATTCTGTTTGACTGCCACTGAGGCTGAATTCTTTGTTGACGCTCAGACCTGGGTGGAAGAGGCTTGCCATGGCTCCCCGCAAATGAAGGAAGGGGGGCACACATTGAAGTGTACATCTTCAGGTATGATAGCATGAGGTGATGTTAGGAAGAAGGTGAAAGAATAACTCAGAGGGTTAGGGGAAACACAGGAAGCCACATATCTGCTGAATATCTCCTGTGTAAGATACATGCATGAAGACAGGTAAACGATCTAAAAATAGGCAACACTGGGCATAGTGGTACACTCCTGAAATCTCAGCCTTTTAAAGGCTGAGGCAGGAGGATTATAAATTCAAGGCTGACCCTGGGCTATACAGTGAGACACGCTGCCTCACAAATGAAAGTTGGGCAAAATAAATTGCTAAAAATACATATATATATGTATATATATATGTATATATATGTATAAAAAGCCATATATATGCTTGGTGCCCCCCACCTCCAGCGGTTAAGAGCTCTGTCTGCTCTTCCAGAGGACCTGGGTTCGGTTCCCAGCACCCACATGGCAGCTAACAACTGTCTGTAGTTCCAGTTCCAGGCAAACACCAAGGCAAATAAATAAATAAAGTTTTTTTAAAAAAAATAAAGAGCTAGAAAAGTGGATCAGCCATTAAGAACACTGGCTGTTCTTCCCGAGGACCAGGGTTCAATTCTCAGCACACATATGGAAGCTCATAACCATCTGTTATTCCTGTTGCAGTGTGTCCAGTGCCCTCTTCTGGCCGCAAAGAACACTGCACACATATGGTGCACAGACATACATGCAGTAAAACAATTATACACATGAAAGGGAAAATGACTAAGAATCTAGAGACCAATAATCTGGCTCAGCGGTTAAGAGCACCGTCTGCTCTTCCAGAGGACCCGGGTTCGATTCCCAGAACCCACATGGCAGCTCACAACTGTCTGTAGTTCCAGTTCCAGGCAACACCAAGGCAAATAAATAAATAAATGAATAAATAAAGTTTAAAAAAAAAAAAAGAATCTAGAGACCAATAATCTCATGCTGCAGGTCTGGGAGAACATCTGTCTTGGTTAGGGTTCCTATTGCTGTGATGAAACACCCTAACCAAAGCAAATCCAGGAGGAAAAGGTTTATTTGACTTATACTTCCACATCACAGTTAATCATTAAAGGAAATTGGGGCAGGAACTCAAACAGGGCAAGAATCTGAAGGCAGGAGCTGATGCAGAGGCCATGGAGGGGAGCTGCTTACTGGCTTGCATCACAAAGCTTGTTCAAAAAAGCTTGGTGCTTTTTTTTTTTTTTTTAATAGAACCCAAGACCACCAGCTGAAGAGTAGCTCCGCCACCCACAATGGACTAGGAGTGCCATTAATCACTAAGAAAATTCCCATGTGGGGTAGTGGTAGCACATACCTTTAATTGTAGCACTTTGGATGCCGAAGCATGCAGATCTCTGTGAATTCAAAGCTAACCTGGTCTATGAAGTGAGTTCCAGGACAACCAGAGCTGTTGTACAGAGAAACCTTGTGAATGAAGGGGGAGGGGAATGGGTGATGGAGGGAGGGTGAGAGAGAGAGAGAGAATGCCTTATAGCCAGATCTTATGGAGACATTTTCTCAAATGAGGGTTCCTCTTTTCAGTTAACTCTATCTAGCTTGTGACAAGTGGATATTAAACTAATAAACAGTATTATTTATTGTTCATTTGCCAGTCAAACCCCAGAACATCTTCCTTACAAAGTCCTGTTGCTGTCTAGTAAATGTACAGTCTCCTCTACTTCACAGTATTACTCTCTATCTTATCTAGCCTCACACTGTATGTGTTTGGTTCTATGGACTTGTATTGTTACTTTTCTATTGCTGTGAAATACCACGGTCAAAAGCTTCTTAAGGCAGAAAAAAAATCTACTTTAGCTAGTGATTCCAGAGGGACATCGTGGTGGCAGAGGCTTAATGGCAGGCAGAGAAACCATCGATAGCAGGAAGCCGGCTGATCACCAGAGATGGGTGAGGGGAGAGAAAACACAAAGCAGGGTGAGGATATAAATCCTCAAAGCCCATTTCCAGCATCCTCCAGCAAGATCTACCTTCTTTTTTTTTTTTTTAAGATTTATTTATTTATTATGTATACAGCATACAGAAGAGGGTACCAGATGTCATCATAGATGGTTGTGAGCCACCATGCAGTTGCTGGAAATTG
The DNA here is from genome assembly GCA_004025045.1 of Sigmodon hispidus. NCBI lineage: Eukaryota > Metazoa > Chordata > Mammalia > Rodentia > Cricetidae > Sigmodon > Sigmodon hispidus. The sequence continues at coordinate 111,061 of PVIH01003885.1, forward strand.
AACTCAGGACCTCTGGAAGAACAGTCAGTGCTCTTAACCTCTGAGCCATCTCTCCAGCCCACAAGATGCACCTTCTAAACGTTCCATAATTTCAGGCCAGCACAGTCTACAGAGCCAGTTCCAGGATAGCCAGAGCTACAAAGAGAAATAAACCTTGTTTAATTTTTTTTTTTTTTTTTTGGAGGAGGAGCCAGATCACAATCTCCCAAAACAGTACCACCAACTGAGGATCAAGTGTTCAAATACACAAGCTTCTGGGAGAGAGCCCTTGTTGAGGCTTTGGACTATTTCTTTGCTTGGTGCCCCCCACCTCCAACCCCTTGGCATTTCTAAACTCCTGGGGAAAGAGAATAAAGCAGGACCCATTGTCTGGCCTAAAATACTATATTTAACTTAGACCTTCAGATAATGCCACACCATATGTGAATTTATTTCTACTTTAAAGAAAAGTAAACTACACTGTGTCTTTTAAGAGAATAATTGTAAAGTTCTTGTGAGCCTAAAGTCAAATCCGCTCCCTCAAATTTTGGAAGATCTCCAGAAATTTCCTCCAGCATTTGAATTTCAGTTTCTTGTTGACAATAGCAGAGAAAACACTTGTGGAGCGACTTTGAAAAGTAAATGAAGGGCTGGAGAGATGACTCAGCGGTTAAGAGCACTGACTATGCTTCTGGAGGACCTGAGTTCAATTTCCAGCATCCACATGACAGCTGACAACTGTCTATAATTCCAAGATCTGACACCCTTACTCAGTTATACATGCAGGCAAAACACCAATTCACATAAGATAATAAATAAATATTTTTTTAAAAATTTAAATATTCTCAAGTCACATTGTTTTAAAAATATTTAAAAATGTAAGTCGGGGCTGGAGAGATGGTTCAGTAGTTAAGAGCACTGAATGCTCTTCCAGAGGACTCAGGTTCAATTCCCAGCACTCACATGGCAGCTCACAACTGTCTATAACTCTAGCTTCGGGGCAAAACACTACTGTACATAAAATAAAAATAAATAAATAAATTTAAAAAAATATAAAAATATAAGTCAACAAGGATAAAGGCTGAGAACCAATTGTGAATAGTTGTCAACAACCATTTGTTCCAAAACTTGTCTATAATTTTTTTCATGGCACAAATATATACAGGAATTCATACAAAAGCATGTATTTCATGCACAAATATAAATTTAGGCTTTCCTGCCTTCTCAGTATCTAGGACTTGCAACTTCACAGGGACAGAGATGCAACTTGGGCCCAATTTTCATGGAACAATTCACTCCATTTGACCTTTCACAGAAACTCCAAGAAGCATTAGGAAGCTCTGCAGAGTTCTTGTTACTTCCCCCCACAAGGTCTGTTCACATGCTGTTTGGCTTCTGGCCTCTCTGGCTGTATCTGGTCTCAATGGAATGTGCTTATCAATCTCACTCTGGGAAAACGAAGCCAAACAGCCTGGTACCCTGGTAGCTAAGAGGCTTGTATAAGCTTGTGACATGTCATCAACAAGTGGGCTGAAACAGATTTTCAAGTTCTTATCTGCTGGTAGCTTCTATCAGAGCATCATTCCTGCCTCCAGGCACCCGCTCCTCCAGCCTCCAGCCTCCACCCACTCTCTTCTCTGCATCCATTGATTGACATTACTGCTGAAGGTAATGACTGGGCTGGGGCTCCCAGACTTAGTTTAGTGATAAGCTTTGTCTCCCCTGAGGCAACAGCATGGGGTAATTGGAGGACTTTGGTGTTGTGTAGACCTGGCTTTGAATCCACCTTCCTTTGAAGAGTATTTTTTTTAACATATCTTCATATCTCTGAACTTCATATTTCATCTTTAGAAGAGCATCTCTCAGCCTCACCTCACTAGGTATGGGGGAAGAGAAGATGACGCAATAGGTTATAGTTAATATTGTCAGCAGCATCTTTCCCCTCAAGATACCAAAGGTCACCTAACAGAAACCAGTTCAAAGCGTGCTCTTTTTGAATCTGCAACTTGGTTGTTTTTTGTTTTTTTTTTTAAAAAAAAAAAACTTTATTTATTTATTATTTATTTATTTGCCTTGGTGTTTGCCTGGAACTGGAACTACAGACAGTTGTTAGCTGCCATGTGGGTGCTGGGAATCAAACCCAGGTCCTCTGGAAGAGCAGACGGTGCTCTTAACCGCTGAGCCATCTCTCCAGCCCCAGCAACTTGGTTGTTTAAAAAGAAGAAAAAAATTACTATAGGGCCCTACTAAAGAGCTGGCTCAGTTGTTAAGAGCAGTGGCTGGTTCAGAGGAAGCAGCTTTGGTTCCCACTATCATATTGCGGCTCACCACCATCTGCAACTCCAGTTTCATGGGATCCAATGCCCTACTGTGACCTCTGTGGGCACCTGGCACCCACATGGTCCATGGACATACAGGCAGATAAAACACCCAAACACAGAACATAAAATAATGTAAAAATGAACCATGAGATGTAGAGACATCAATCCATAGTTTTTGAACAGTCACACAAGGCTATTGACATATTTCAACTATACTTATTTCACTGAACAGATTGGCTTTTCCACTTTGAAGATGAATGCAACCAAAGTTATTTATGTCAGTATTTGTGTGTGTGTATTTGTGTGTGTGTGTTTGTGTGTGTGTGTGTGTGTGTGTGTGTGTGTGTAAAACACGGCATGCATGTAGGCATCTGAGGACAGTCTGGGATGATCAGTTCTTGCCTTCCACCTTGTTTGGGACAGGGTTTCTTTTGCTTTTCTACTATACATACCAGGCTAGCTTGCCCCTGAGATTTTGGGGATTCTGTCTCCATCTCACTTCTTCCCATAGGAGCACCAGGAGTACAGATGTTCGTGCTCCGTGTCTAGCATTTACATAGGCTCCGGACATCCAGACCCAAGTCTTTCTGCTTACACAGCAAGTACTTTATACACTGAGTCACTTCTCAGGCCTTATCGGCATTTCACTAGGAATGTTGAGGGAAAATGCTATATGTTAATTATATACTTGAGTGTGTTTGCACGAATGTGCATGCATGTACAGACAGACAGACATACCACACACACACAGTGCCAAGAATAGGAGTAGTCAGATGTGACCCATCACACAATCTCACCTCTCAAGCTAGAAGAGAGCATGTGGAGCTAAGAATCAGGACTGAGCAACGTAGTCACTGGGGCAGAGAGGCTTGCAGAGTCAGGTAGCAATTTCTGCTTAATGAAGCCTCTAGGTCTCAATAATTGCTTTGAAATCCACACACATTACCAGGTAGTTCTCAGACCTTGGAAAGATAGAAACCCAAATGTGGGGCCCACATGAGCAACATCTCTTCTGCACACTGGAGGTTCAGGGAAAGTCCAGGTTCATCTCCCATCCAGCATTGGTGAAGATCAAACTGAGATATATAATTTGCCAGTACAATCCGCTGGTCATCTCTAGGAAATACTTAAAGAAATCTCAAACCATCTGGAAGAGTATTCTAATTTGAGGTTTGAGGTAGGTTGTGCTCCAAGCAATCCTAGAGTCTGGCAGCCTGGCACACACTCAGCCCTGGCCATTCCCCCTTGGTTCTTTGGGCTGATTCATAACGTATATTGTAGGTTGTTTATTAGTTTGCTTGCTTTTTAAAAAAATTATGTGTGTATATGTGCATGCATGGTATATATATATATACATATATCTGTATATATGTATACATACACATATGGTAAGAAATATGAGCATGCATAAAAGCCAGAGGAATATATTGGTATTTTCTCTATCCTGCTCTGCCTTGGTTCCATGAGACAGGGTCTCTAAATGAACTTGGAGATAGATTTCCCTTTCAGCTAGACTGCCTGGCAGGTAAACCCCTCAGGATGACCTGTCTTCACCCCCCGCCCAACCCCATTCAAGCATACACAGTAATGGCCAGCTGATCTTTATGAAGATACTAGGGATATGAACCTGGGTCCTCACATTTGAGCTGCATGTACTCTTACTCACGTGACCACCTTCTTGGCTTCTTTTTCATTCTTTGAGATGGGGTATCACACAGAACTTGAAGGTCTGATCCTCCTGCCTCCATCCCTGAGTGCTGGGATACTAGGTGCATGCTACCATGCCCTGTTTAGCAGAACCAGGGCTTCATGCATGCTGGGCAAGCATTTCATCAACTGAACCATGTCTTCAGTCCATGATTCTAAACCACTAAGTTAAAGGGTCAGTTATCACACAACCAACAATACAGTGTCACAGAATTCCAAGCTGTAGGTCTTCACTGTCTACATTTATGATTCTCTTCTTTTCAGTGAGGTTTAATGAACCAGGCTTTTTCTTTAGAGTCGCCAACCAGCTTCTAAATAATGACACAGAGACTTCTAATTAATTATGGATGCTCAACCTTATCTTCTGCTTGTCCCATTAGCACTAATAACTTAACCTGTTTATCTACGTTTTGCCTCAGGGCTTTTTACCTACCTTTCTTTCATTCTATAGGTCTACTTTCACTGTTTCTCTGCGCTGGCTGGCTGGTGGCTGCCTGGCTCCTGGCCCTGGGCATGTCCCTCCCTTTCTCTTTTGTTCTCTCTCTCTTCTTTCTCAAGCCTCTATTTCTCCTCCTACTTATTCTCTCTGCCTGCCAGCCCCGCCTACCCCTCTCCTGCCTAGCTATTGGCTGTTTTTATTAGACCAATCAGGTGCCTTAGGCAGGCAAGGTGAAACAAATTTAACACATCTTTACATTGTTAACAAAAGTAGCATAAACAAATGCAACACACCCTTATATATAGTTAAAGTAATATTTCACAATAGGTTAGTTCTTCCCTCCTGTATTTAAGAAGATTGGGAGGCTGTGTGCAAGAAGCCTTGAATTCCAGGACTGGAACGATGATGGTTCAGTGGTTAAGAGCACTTGTTGCTCTTGAAGAAGACCCAGGTTCAGTTCCCAGCACCCACTTGACTGCTCACAACTACCTATAACTCCGGTTACAAGGGATCTGATGCCTTCTTCTGAATTCTAGGAACACCAGACATACATTGCACATACATGCAGGCAAAACACTTATATACATAAAATAAAAATTTTTTAAAAAATCTTAAAATTCTTTTTAATAGTAGCCTTGAGTTCTACTACATAAACCAGGTGTGGTGGTGTATGCCAACCATCTGAATGAGCAGGAGGTGGAGGCAGGGGAAATCAAGGCCATCCTTAGATATATAGTAAGTTGGAGGCAAGTCTAGACTACATGAGTCCCAGTCTTAAAAAAAAAAAAAAAAAAAAAAAAAGAAAGAAAGAAAGAAAAGAAAAGAAAAAAGAAAGCCAGGCCTGGTGATACACACCTTAATCCTAACATTCTCCAGGTGGAGGGTGGTGAATTTCTGTGAGTTCAAGACCAGCCTGGTCTACATAGTGTGTTCCGGGATAGCCAGGGCTACAAAGAAAGATTGTATTGCAAAAGAAAGAAAGAGAGAGAGAAAGAGAGAGAGAGAAAAAAGAAGAGAGAAAGAAAGAAAGGGAGAAAGAAAAAAGGTGAAGGTTTTTGTAAGAGCTGTTTCTAATCTAAAGCACTACCATAGCTGCCTAGGAACACATCTTCAATGAGCCCTGAATAAACTTGAGGTCTCACCAAGGTGCCATTGTCTTTACAGCCTCCAGCATTACTAGATTCCCACAGTCACCTGCCTAGGCCCTGGAATGGCCTCAGTTTGCACAATATTAAGGAAAAAGCATTAGCTGAGCTTGAGAGGTCCCCCCACCCCCACCCCAGCAGAGCACTGACCATGGTGACTGCCAGGTTTCTTGGTCAGCTCTAATTCTGCAAATTCTTGTGAGCTCCTGTCCTCACATGAGGTATGGAAAATGTGGGTGCAAATCTCTTTACACAGAGATTTCCTTGGTTTGCATTCGTGAACCCATGAAGTGCAGAGCTGCCTTGAAGAGATGCTGGCTAGATATCACAGCTTTATCACCCACTGGGCTCCTGGAGGAGGAATCCCAGGACAACAAAAGTCACTTTCCTTATCCTGTTTTTTGTTTGTTTGTTTTGTTTATTGGTTTTCTTTGTTTGAGTTTTCCAGCGTTCAAAAGACCTCCAGCTAAAGCCCCAGACCCCACCAGCAGCCATTGCCTGGATTCCAGCGCAGGCCCCTCCCTCCAGGAGCCTCCTGGGTGGCTGGGCATCTCTTGCCTTCTTATCTAGCTTTCCTTCCCAGTCCTGCCCTGGACACTGTCACAGGCTCCCACCAGCCCTCCGTTTGCTGGCTGTGACAGTTTGCTTGCAGCATGTGACAGATAGTTACCCTGCTTGCTTTGGAACTCTCACTTGGAACTGCGGAGCAGAGCCCTCCCCACAGTCCTAGACTATTATTAGGAGGACCAATACCTCCAGTTTCCCACACTATCAGTTAGTTACTGCGCTCTAAGACAGGACTCCAGGCTCCCAAGACAGTGGCTGGGAGGCAGCATCTACACACCCTCACGTGCATAGCATGATAGAGACAAACCCAGGTGAGCCACCTAACTAAACATGGATATCTCTGGGAGTTTTGTCTATTTGATGTGGCTTTGGTTTTCTATTTGTTCCTTTATGTTTAAGATAGGATCGCATACTGCTCAGGCTGTCTTTGAACTTCTGATCTTAATGCCTTAGCCTCCAGAATGCTAGAGTGTGAATTGCCTTGCCCAATGAAACTATGTAAATCTTGAACTGTCTCTTTCAGCCACTCTGCTATAGGGAAAAATAGCTGTCAGCCAAGTAGACAGTGTATAGTAATACACATCTGTACTTCTAGCACTTGGGTACCAGAGGAGGAGGGGGAAATTTGAGGCCTCCTGCTCTACATAGGGAGTTCCAAGCCAGTTGGAGCTACTTATGGAGAACCCAGGGATGCCTAATCTTCACTATTAATTTGATGGGATGTGGAGTCACCAAGAGGACACACTTCTGGGTGGTTCGGAGAGGATGTTTTCAGAGAGATTTAACTGAACAGAGGAAAAGGCTTGTTTGGAAGAATAATAGCACCATCCCACAGACTAGGGGCCTGATGTGAAAAAGAAGTGGGAGGGGCTGGAGAGATGGCTCAGCGGTTAAGAGCACCGTCTGCTCTTCCAGAGGACCCGGGTTCGATTCCCAGCACCCACATGGCAGCTAACAACTGTCTGTAGTTACAGTTCCAGGCAAAACACCAAGGCAAATAAATAAAATAAAGTTAAAAAAAATAAAAAAAAAAAAAAAAGAAAAAGAAGTGGGAGAGATGAAAGAGAGGTGAACCTGCTGAGATACAATGTGACTGGCCATGCCATGGTTCTACGGCCATGTCTTTTCCACTGTGGAGAACCTAAACTGTGAGACAGAATAAACTGTCTTTTCTTCCCTAAGCTGCTTTGTCTCATGGATCCTCCAAAAAAAAGAAACAAGTAATGGGATTTCTCCTCTCCTTCAGGGTATGGATTCACCTGCCACTTGACTAGTTCTAGAGTCTACAACAGAACAGCCAAGACGACCACACTTTCCTTTCCTCTGAAGGACCCTGGGTTCTAAGGCTTGACCCAGGCATCAGTTCAGGTATTCAGCAGAGCACCCCCCATGAGAACAAGGAACTAAAAGTCTAAAACTCTGTCCCAGGAAACAGAGTGATCCAGCCCAGATAGCCTTAATCAACTCAGATAGGACATAATAGTTGAACCTGTGATTAAAATACCAGAAGTTCCAAGCAGAATAGCGGTGACCAACACCTGGTTGTAAAAGCCCCCTAACCAGCTGATCTTAAGGCAACCCCATGACTACTGTGAGCAACCTTATGACTTTAAAGTATGACCTTTAAAGTGACCAATCATGTGTTGCCCCAGTTGCTATGGTGATTTTATGGTCTTAGCCTTTAAAAGAGATATGAGATTGTTAATCCCTGCTCCTCCCTTGCTACTCCCTTGCTCCCGAGGCAGGGAGGTAGCCCCCCTGTACAGACGAAATAAATCCTCATGCTTTTTGCATCAACTGACCTGGAGTCTGGGTTCTTGGGGGCCCCCTTCCCGAGGATAGTACCCTGAGTCTGGGGTCTATCACCTCTATATTATACATTGTCACACACATGCCAGTCTATAAATACTTGATTAACTGCCCCCACCCCAAACCACACCACCTCTACTTCATGTGCCCTTAGAGTGAGTTTTCCATGTTGAAAGGGTCAGAACAGGAAAGTATGAACCGCTAACCACCCTCCCATTCCTTCCCACGAACAAAGCAGGGTCCACGGACAACGTGAGTCTCCACCCCCAGCTCTGCTGCGGTAGGGCAGAGGTTACCCATGGAGAGAGGAAAGCCCTATGGGGACTGTGTGGAAGGAACTGTCTAGAACAGAGACTGGAAAGCTCTACACCTGTCTTACTGTTCTAGTACCATGAAGAGACACCATGACCAAAACAACTCTTATAAAAGAAAGCCCCTAACTGGGGGCTCGTTTATAGTTTTAGAGGGTGAGTCCATGATCACCCGGGCAGAGATCAGACAAGTGGGGTATTGGAGGTAAGGCTTTCTGAAACCTCAAAGCCCACTCCCAGTGACACACCTCCTCCAACAAGGCCACACCCCCTAATTCTTCCCAAACTTCCACCACCTGGTGACGAAGCATGCAAATATATAAGCCTATGGGAGCCACACACCGGTGACCTGTGAGCCTGAAGACCTTGAAGATGACGTGGAGAATGGTGAAGAGGGAGCTATTTGCTCAGTAATGTGAGCAAAATAACAGCACAGACAGAAGTTTGACAGAACCAAGGCCAGAGGCCTGCTATGGCTGAGTCACCACTGAGAATCGGGAGGCCATGTACACGTTCAGAGCTGCCCCACACATAGGATGTGGGAGGTGAACTTGAAAAGATTCCCCTGGGCCTCATATAGGCCATCAATACAAGGTGAAGTTTTGCTTGAACGAGCTGCTTAAAGCCAGCCTCTGAATATATATTCACTGAGTAATAAGTTCCTTTGCCCCAGAGGGGCAGCTGCTGAGAGGCTGAGTTTAAAAATAAGTCACATTCAACCACTGAAAGTCTGGAAGACTATGCATGTTTGCGCTGAACTACAACCTCTATGGAGTCCTCAGAGAGGAAGCTTGCAAGTTCTGAGCCCCTGGCTGAATGCGGGGCAAAATAAACTTCCTCAACCATGACAACAGACTGTAATCCACATATGCATCCAACAGTAAAAGGTAATTTCTGGTCTGGCATGTAAAAAGACAGAAGCCACTATTCCTTCCTAACAATGACAAAAAGCTAAATAAAGTGGAAAATCAACCCCTTCTTCCAAGGTCCATTAAAGAAGTGAGACCACATGAAAAAAAAAAAAAAAACAAAAAAACTCTGCCCCCCAAATTGGAGAGACTCACAAAAGACCACAGAAAGTCACTTCTTAGCAGGTCTGTAACAGGCACACTGAAACATCCCTAGTCACAATGCCAGGATTGAGCACATCTGTACTGGGTTGATAAAATACTGCAGGCTCCATGTGGGCAAGCCTGGGAGATGAAAACCCTAGGGACACGGGGTTCTCGGGGTTCTCAGCCTCCTGTGAATTTTGCATCCTGGAGCTCTGATGGGTTCTCATGGTGACTGTGAGAGAAACCCCCACCCCCCACCCCCAGTGCTTCTGGCAAAGAGAGGAGAAAAACCATGTTGAAATACCAAGCACATTCCAATCTTCTTAGCAACTTCTGCCCCAGGGAGGAATGATTTAACTAGAGCCGAACCAGCTGGAGGTTTAGCAGAGCAGAAATGACAGGGGGAAGAAAGAGGGGGAGTCAGCTCCAGCTGGCTCTAGCCTTCCATGGGGAAAAAGAGGCATACTGAATTCCAGCTCCTTCTAACAATACCCAGTCCACTCCTGTCTCTTGCGGGAACCAATCGGGACTACTGAGAAGTACTTGTGATGCTGACAATCTAAAAGCGCAAGTATAGTGTGAGACTGATAGCTTATCTCAGGCCTAGAGGCGGCTACATCATACCCAGCTCCTTGCCACCACCACATTCTGAGAGAGCTATCGGTGAGTGACAGAGGTCCTTCTACCCTCAACATCATATATGACTCCAGCTATCCAGAGAAGAATTGGGTGGTCTGAAGAGATGGCTCAGTGGTGAAGAGCACTGGCTGATCTTCTAGAGGACCTGACTCAATTCCTGTTACTCACATGGCAGGCAGCTCACAACCATTTGTAACTTCAGTTCCAGAGGATCCAACACCTTCTTCCGACTTCAGCCACAAGGAACACATGTGTATATATATATATATGTGCATGGAGGCAATAAGTACCCCCACACAGAAAATAAACAAATTGTGTGTGTCTGTGTGAATTGCAAACTGGACATTCTGCTTCACAGCTGTAATCTCAGCATTCTGAGGTAGAAGGATTCCTGTGAGTTCAAAATTAGGGTCTCTCTCTCTCTCTTTCTCTCTCACTCACTCTCTCTCTCTCTCTCACACACACACACAGCATACTAAAAGTAAAAAAAAAAATTAGGAAGCATCATGAGTACTGATTCTTGTCTTCAATGCTAACTGCTCAGCATATCTCCAGCCCTCTAGCTTCACTCCTGATTGTTCAGAGAGTCTGAATAGCTCCATTTACTGAAAGACTATATTTTCTCCATTCTGCTGCCTGGACATCTTTGCCAAAGACTGGGTCCGTTTTGGGCTATTTTATTTTTCACTAACACCACACTGTTTTGATTACTGTAGCCACGTAGGGTGTGTTAGAGTTGTAGTAAGTTGTATTAGTTTCGCTTCATGGTTATTCATTAAATACCATGACCAAGCTAACTTATAAAAAAAGGAAGTGTTTAATTGGGCTTACAGTTTCAGAGGGTTAAAGGCCATCATGGCGGCACATAGGCACCATGACAGGAACATCTGAGAGCTTACATCTCCAACCTCAAGCATGAGACTGAGAGAACTAAATCAAAATAGTATGAGTCTTTGGAAGCCTCAAAGCCGCTCCAGTGACACAACTCTTCTAAGAAGGCCACACCTTCAGATCCTTCCCAAACAGTTCCACTAACTGAAGACAGTATTTAAATATGAGCCAATAGGGGCCATTCTCATTTAGACTATTCACTAGATAAGTGTTATTGTTATCCATCCTCCACTGTCAGTGTCCACTTCTCCTGTAGTGTTATAGTGGATATTGTGGGTCATTTATCTCTCCACATTGACTTTAGAATCTGTTTGTTGGGGCCTAAAGAGATGGCTCAGTGATACTGCTTTTACAGAGGACTAGCATTGATTCCTCACACCCATGTTAAATGGCTCACAACCACCTGTAATGTCAGCTCTAGAGAACCCAGTCCCCTATACTGGCCTTCTTGAACATCTGCACCCATGTGCATACCCCTGCCTCACACATACATGTTTGTACAGGATAATGTAAATTTTTGTTTGTTTGTATTTTGAGACAGGATTTCTCTGTGTAGCCCTGGCTGTCCTGAAACTCCCACTGCAGATCAGGCTGACCTTGGACTCAGAGATCTGCCTACTTCTGCCTCCTTTGTGCTGGAATTAAAGACACATGCCACCACCCTCTGGCTCTTAAGTAAGTATTTTTTTGTGTGGTGATTTGAATGAAAATGGCTCCCAGGGGCTCATAGGGAGTGTCACTATTAGAAGGTGTGGCCTTGTTGGAGTAGGTGTGGTTTTGTTGAAGGAAGTACGTCACTGGGGATGGGCTTTGAAGTTTCAGAAGCCCAGGCTAGGTCCAGTGACTCTCTCTCTCTCTCTCTCTCTCTCTCTCTCTTTCTCTCTCTCTCTCTCTCTCTCTCTCTCTCTCTCTCTCTCTCGGCTGCCAGCCATTCAAGATATAGAACTCTCAGCTGCCTCTCTAGCACCATGTCTGCCTGCATGCTGCCATGCTTCCCACCATGATGATAATGGACTAAATAAACCTCTGAATTGTTATGTAAGTCTGCCCCAATTAAATGTTTCCTTTATGGGGGCTGGAAAGAGGGCTCAATGACTAAGAGCACTGGCTGTTCTTCCAGAGGACCAGCTTCAATTCCCAGCATCCCATATGGTGGCTCACAGCCATCTATAATAGGCTCTGATGCTTTCTGCTGGCAAGTAGAGCAGTCATACATAATATATAAATTCAATTTAAATATTATTTATAAGAATTGTTGTGGGCAGGGCAGTGGTGGTGCATGCCTTTAATTTCAGCACTTGGGAATCAGGGGCTGGTGGAATTCTGTAAATTTGAAGTAAACCTGGTCTAAAGAGTGAGTTTTAGGACTGCAAATTTGAAAGCTATGCAAAGAAACCCTGTCTCAACAAACAAAACAAACAAACAAAAAACAACAAAAAAAGAAAAAAATAAAGAAAGAAGAAAATTGTAGTGGTCATGGTGTCTCCTTATAGCAATTGAAACCCTAAGATATTCTTAAAAGTACAGCATGAATTTGTGAATATGCACAAAATAACTTGCTGAGATTGCATTTATTCATGTATCACTGTTTTATAGTAGATGATTTACATTTGTGTAGTAAAGATAAAGATCAAACTGAAACTCAATAAAAAGAGCTGAATGTGGAGATGCAGAAACAGAACAGGACGACATTTTGAGTAGAGTTACTAATCAGAAGAAGAAATGCATCAGGAAGTAAATTTGAACAGTGATTCCTGACAAAGTAGAATCTGGAATTTAAAATGCCTTTAGAGGGGGTCAGATGTTAATCTAATTGATTATGGCTGTGTAGGTTTTAAATGTAGAACTGGTAACATGTGCAGGGATCTAATTTGAAAACAACTTTCTGCTCCTAGAATTTTCTTCCTTATAGACTCCTTTTAGGCTTTCCTTCCCCTCCCCCCCACTTCCTTTGGAATGAACGTACTCCTCTCTTTCCAGTCTCCTAAGCCTAAAAGGTTGGTTTGAGATCTTGCTTCTTTTCAAATACAGGATGGCTCATTTACACTTAATATCACGGCATATCTGTTATTCCAGGACTGAGGAGGCAGAAGCAGGATTGCTGCAAATTTGAAACTGGTTTCCTTGAAACTTGAAAAGGGGAACCTAGACTCCTGCTAGAAATGACATCATTAGCAAGGTGGATTGAAACTATGCCTTAAATCCTAGCAATGGATGGAGAAGCAGGAGGATCTCTGTGAGTGTGAGGTCAGCCTAAGTCTACAGAGTGTAGTGAGATTATGTTCTGGTACATTGTAAATATTTGTCCCTCCTACTGGTATAATAAAATGCTGATTGACTAGAAGGCAGACAGGAAGTGTGGGTGGGGCTACCAGACTAAGAAAACTCTGGGAACAGAAGAGCCAGAGTAGAGATGCCAGCAGACCCAGAGGAAAGGAGACCAGGATGCTGCTCTGAGAAAAGGTACTAAGCCACATGGCTAAACAGATTAATGGAAATGGGTTGAGTTAAGATGAGAGAGCTAGTTAGTAATATACCTGAGCTATAGGCCAATCAGCATGAAATTAATATAAACCTGTGTGACTATTTGGGGCTCAGTGGCAGTGGAGCTGCAAGAGAGTCTGAACCTTGGAGCAAGGCCAGAAACTTTATATAGCAACAGAGTGAGTTTCAGGGTAGCCATAGCTACATAGAGAAACCCTGTCTCAAAAAAGCAAAACATTGCAAACAAATTTTTTAAAAGGAAGAAAGAAAGAAAAAAGAAATAGTACCTGTATACTACCAGGAAGCACCCCAGAGAGAGGACAGCAACACTGGGGAACTCCAAAGGTAGAGATGAAAGTTTAGGGGCTATTGCTTGTAAGAGCAGTACCAGTATAACATCACCTATTTTTTTAAAACTGTGCATGTAACACTTTATGTATCCAGACATGATGGCTCATTTGTATAGTTCCCAGCACTCAGGAGGCAGAGAGGCTGGAGGCTTGTCATGATTACAAGATCAGCCTGGACCAATAGAGACTTTGTCTAAAAACAAAATATAAAACAAAACTGTCGGGGGCTGGAGAGATGGCTCAGAGGTTAAGAGCACTGACTGTTCTTCCAGAGGACCTGAGTTCAATTCCCAGCAAAACCACATGGTGGCTCACAACCATCTATGATGAGGTCTGGTGCCCTCTTCTGTAAAAACTGTATGCATAATAAATAAAAATTAAAAAAAAAAACTGTCAAGATTAAGAAGCCGGGAATCCCAGCACTTTAGAGGTAGAATTAGAAAGATCTGGAGTTGAAGGTCATTTTCAACTATGTAGTAAATTTTAGGCTAGCCTGAGCTATGTGAGACCTTGTCTCTAACTAAATAAGTAAATAAAATTGATCTTAATAAATTAGTTAACATAGCAATCATGGGCTGGAGAGATGCTCAGCAGTTGCGAGCACTTGGTACTCTTGTAGAGGACCTGAGTTTCGTTTCCAGCACCCATATGGCAGTTACAACATGTCTGAAGCCTCAGTTTCAGGGGATCGGACACCCTCTTCTGACCTCCTTGGGTATCGACATGTGCATGCATACAGGCAAAACACTCAACCATAAAATAGAATAAACAATTCTTTTTTTTAAAAAAAAAGAAATCAATAAAAATCAATAGATTAAGAAAATTTAGACTTCTACAAGATCTGAATAGATGTCAAAAAGATATTTGAGAAAACTTAGCTTCCTACAATTAAGGCTAGTTAAGAACTTCTTGAATGTGAAGAAAAAGATTATTATTTTCCCAACCCCTGGAAAACCAACAAAAATCAAAGCCGACCTACAATGTAGAAAAACAACACCATAGGCTGTGGAAAGTACAAGACATTTGGTGTTCATATATTGCTTGTGGTAATAGAAAACAGCACTTTCTCTACATAAACTGTTTTAAAGGTTTGTATAAAGTTAGACATAGACCAAATCTATGAACTAAGAGTCTGCCTTCTAGGTATGACCCCACAGAAATAAAATTTAGAATTTGTGTAGACGTATGTGCTTGCTCAAAATTCAAACTGCTTAAATGGTCATCAGATAGAAGAATAAAAGTTTATGTTGTAATAAAAATATTTTTCTGAGCTAGAGATCTAAGATGGCAGAGTGTTAGGCTAACATTCGTAAAATCCTGGGTTCAGTCCCCAGCACCATGTAAATTAACCACAGTGGCACTCTGTCAGTCCAGCACTTGGGAAGTAGAGACAGGAGGCTCAGGTTCAAGGTCCTATATTTGCAGGCCACTCTGGGCTATAAGAGACTCTGCTCCAAAATGATACCAATAAAACAAGCTGGAGATGTAGTTCAGTGATAGAGTGTTTACCTACCATGCCCAAGGTTCTGAGTTCAATCCCTATCACCATACCTATTTTCTTTTTCTTTTTTTTTTTCTGTTTAGATATATGTATTATATAAGCACAAATTTGCATTTCAACATTGAAAATTCAAACTCTGAAATACCCCTGGTCCCACATATTTTGTAGTGATACAGATATCTTTAACAAAACAAACTCCCAGAAAATGGAAACTAGGCAGTATAACTTCACCTCAGTCTTCCCACCAGACCTTGTGGTCAGAGGCTCTAACCCTACTTTCAAGTGTAAGAGAACCAAGAAACAACCCAATCAGATGCAATGTTTTTAAAAGGAGCTCCGGTGAAGTTTTATTGAAGGAAAACTTCTTGGTTTACTTTTCACCAGTCTGTTCTGGCATGCTTCTAATAATATCAGAATCACCAGCGTCAATGATGGCCAGTGTGCATACTCTGTAGTATTTTCCACATGCTGTGCCCAACTCAATGTTATTGCCACTGTAGTGATGGACACCAGTTTTAGCCAACATGGCATAGTATTCTATTTCAGATTTCCTCAAAGCTGGGCAGTTGTTGGCGAGGATAACCAATTTCACTTTGCCTTGTCTGATCATCTTCAGCATCTGTTTGTATCCCAGGACGTACTTCCCACTTTCCATAACAAGTTGGAGCCTAGAGTTGATCGACTCCAGAGACTTTTTCATCTTCTTTGCGGCCACCATCTTCCTGCCTTACATGCAGGACAGCCCCCAACCAAGACCAGCTGCCAAAATGGCTGGGGAGCAAGAAAGCCATACCTATTTTCTAAATAGTAAATAACAAACAAACACACAGAAGTCCAAAAATTGTCTAAAATTACAATGACTGCAGAGCAGCCATTGAGCAAGAGAAGCTTGGCTTTATGATACTCAGGGTTTTGTGTTCTCTACTCAAACATCTAAGACATCCAATCACCTTTGGAAGGAAAGGTAAGAAAGTCTTTCTTTTTCAGAGTTTCTAGTCCCTGTCTTATTGACTCTATTTCTCTTAGGCCCATGGTTGTATCTCACAGCAGGGCTGCCAGGAGTGTGTCAGAGCCAAACAGGGACTTGATGGCAGAGAGGTGAAAGAAAGGAAAACTGAAAAGCCTGGCTGGAATCTACTACCACATGAAAGTCACGCCACGCCGACCTGTGGACCTCTTATTAGCCTTTCCTGTTTCCAGTTCCACCATCCGGGCTGGAGAGATGGCTCAGAGGTTAAGAGCACTGACTGTTCTTCCAGAGGTCCTGAGTTCAATTCCCAGCAACCACATGGTGGCTTATAACCATCTATAATGAGATCTGGTGCCCTCTTCTGTATAACGTATACATAATAAATAAATCTTTAAAAAAAATTGTAAATCCAGTTCTACCATCCGTAAAAAGTGTTGTTCTGGGGACTCGGATCTTACCTTGGGCAGCATTAAGCAACCCTGGAGATTCAAGATAAAGAACTGAGTCTGTGCAAAGCTGGATTTTAACAATATTATTAAGCCAAGTATGGTGACTCAAATTCGAACTCTTGTATTTGTGAGGCTGAGTCAGGAGGATTGCCATGGGTTCCAGCACAGCTGGGATCATAAAATAACATTCTGTCTCAAACAACAACACCAATCCCACTTCAACATTATTAATAATTTTTTTTTACTGAAATGGAGGTAGGGAAAATAATCTTTGATGAAGAATAATTATTCATAAATTACTTGTATGTTAGTATTTTAATCACCTATTACAAAGTCATCAGTAAAATTCCCATAGATATATAATAGTCCAAATTCATCACTGCCATTTAGTGAATTTTAGTCTTAAAAATCATTCCTGTAGGAGTGGCCAGATGTCTGCCATGCAAGTCTGATGCCCTGGGACTCACTTGGTGGAAAGAGAGAGATGAACCCAGAAGGTTGTTCTCTGATCACCACACATACACATGTACATTCTTAACACCCCAAATAAAGAAATATAAGAGACAAATTTTACAACAATTTCCTTTAGGAGTTGGGGCTTTAGCTTGGTTGGTAGAGAGCTTGCCTCATGGTGCCAAGGTCCTGAGATCAGTCAGATGCATGAATAGGTGATGGAGAGGCAGGAAAGATAATGGAATGGTACATGCCCAGAAGGCTGTGGTTGAGAAAGCAGCAGATTGTTACCTCTACAGAGAAGTTGGTGATATGGTTTGTTTGTTTGTTTGTTTGTTTGTTTATTTATCTATCTACCTATCTATCTATCTATTTATTTATTTTTGTTTGTTTGGTATTTTTTTCTAATTTTTATTCTTAATTTTTATTAGGAGGACTACAAGGGGGAAGGGTGAGTATGGAAGAACTGGAAAATGAATGGAATTTGGGCACATGATGTAAAATACCTAAATATTCAATAAAATAAATATATAAAATATTGGCTTGATTTTTTGGTCACAACAGTGTATTTGTCAATATTGGAAGATAGTATTGATCTTAATCCTCTAATGTTAGCCACATATTATATTGTCTTTTCTTTGTGTTCTATAGGGGGCTTGGAAAATATGAGCAGGAGGAGCTAGAGAGATGGTTCAACAGTTAAGAGCACATATTGTTCTTACGGAGGACCTGGATTTGATTCCCATCACCCACATGGTGGCTCACAACCATCTATAACCCCAGTTTTGGAGAATCCAATAGGCATGCATGTGGTGTATATACATGTAGGCATGTAAAAATTTCATACACATAAATATAATAATCTTTTAAACAAACAGATATTTTTAATGTAAAAAGAAAGCATAAGCAATTGTCTGGAAGCAAATATAATAAGAAATCAGCAATGTGCTGTTCTGAGTGATAAACATAGTCTTAGTGATAATAACCTATGTGTTGCAGGATAGGAACACAGTCTAACTTTTTTCTATTACTAAGTGGTTAGTTTATGACAAACAATGGATGGCTTTTATTTTCCTCTGCATACCCTTCTCAGTTATTTAAAGTTTTAAAACATGTAACGTTTTTGTCTCTTAAAATAAGAGGTAGAAGAAAACCTTCACAAGAGGGAAAAAAAAAAGAGAAGGAACTATGTTGGAATGAAGATTTTGAACAGCTGGTACTTGTGTGAACCTGTGGAAGCATTCAAATATTTAAAGAAAAACTGACCAAGCAGGCCTTGTCAGCTTTTCACAGGTCTCTGCAGGTAGCAAATATGGTGGGATGGGGTAGGCTGAGGATATAAGAGCTAGAGGAGAAGCTGAGAAAGATCTAGTTACAACATCCCAAGTGACAGGAGCTACAGAAGAACTTGCCTCAAAAAAGTTAATCACGTTGTGATAACACATAATGCACACATTAATTCATGTCTGTATTTGTTCTTTGTGCTGTTGCAGCCAGAACATACAGTCCTGGTCAGCTCAGAGTGAATATTTTCATCTTCTTATCATTTCTTTGTGTTTGGAGCTTGGGGCTTATCCTATCCAGGTTTTTATAAAATGCGCAAGAGGTTATTGTGAAGCGAAGTCAGCCTATCACTGTGACTTGCTTTGCCCAGTAAAATGTGGTATTAGAGAGTTGATTAACTTGAGATCTTTTGGCATTGACTTTTTTTAAAGTATTAACTTTTGTTTTTACTTATGCGTATGTGCATGTCTGTGTTTAGGTATGTACATGTGAGTGCAGGTGCCTGTAGAGGCCAGAAGGAGGTGTTGGGCACCCTGGAGTTTTAGGTGGTGGTAAGCCACCCTAAATGGGTTCTGGAAACTGAACTTGAGTCCTCTGGAAAAACAGCAAGTGCTTTAGGCCACTGGGCCATGTCCAGCTCCTAATATCGCCTTTTTTTTTTTTATTACTGTGTATAGATAGTTCTCACTATTGGGATTTGATATGATGTTTTAACATATGCATGAGTGCACACTGATCAGCCCTGTCTGTAAACCCCACCCACCCCTGCTCCTTTTTTTTTTTTGAGACAGGGTTTCTCTGTGTAGCCTTGGCTGTCTTAGAACTCTCTGTAGACCAGGTTGGCTTCAAGCTCAAAAGTAGACCTGCCTCTACCTCCCGAGTGATGGGATTAAAGGCATTCACTGTTTGTTTGGTTAACTGTGTTTTCTCACTGTGCAGCCCAGGTTGGCCTGGAATTTGCTATCTAGGTTACAGACAAGGTACCATGCTCATCCAGCATTTATGTGGGTTTGGGAGATCCACACCCCCTCCTCACTCCACTCAGCCAGAATTTTATTCACTAAGCCATCTTTCCAGGTCCCAAGGATTTGATTTTCGAGCAGAAAAATCAAATACATTGAGACAAAAATGGAGACTGGTCTAAGTGCTGAGATGGTTAGTGTGACAGAGTTGAGGGTAAAAGACATGCTATCCCAGGCAAGTCCAGTGTCCAGTAGGTTCTGGGCAGATAAATGGTCTGGTTTAGAGATATGTTATCCCAGGCTAGTCCTATGTCCAGTGAGTTTGGGGCAGCTGAATGGTATGGTTTAGAGACTGATGGGGTTATTTAAAAAGAGACCAATAGCTCAGAGGTCTAATGGGAGGAGAGAACCCTTCAGTGCTTAGTTCTCTACTTATCCAGGCTGGCTTTGAACTCTAAGCGATGCTTGAACTTCAGTCAGCAGTAGCTGTTTTGAGTGTTGCATATAGCTAATAACATTCATGCTTATACTATATGGGAGTGCCAAGTGCTGTGTTAGGAATCGAGGAAGAAGATCATGGTGGGTAAAGCAGATAGAAGTCTTTGTAATAAATTCTTTAAAAAAATTCTCTCTGTCTCTGTGTCTCTGTCTCTCTCTCTTTCTCTCTCTCTCTCTGTGTATACTCATGTACATAGGACATCAAACCCAGATACTTGTGCATGACAGGAGAGGTCTCTCCTACCTAAGCCCCACACTCTTCCTTTAAGAGGTGGATCTAACTACCTCTCACTGGATGTGACAGGGAGTCTTAGCAACTCACTTCTTTCTAGTGAACAGAACAGTACAGAAATGAGGCTCTGCAGGTTCTGGGGTTAGAACTTCTAAAAGGACACAGTCCTTTCCTGCTCCCTCCCTCCCTCCCTCCTCCCTCCCTCCCTCCCTCCCTCCCTCTCTTCACCCTTACTCCACTTGCCTATTGCTTAATTTTGATGTCCAGTCAGCATGAGGAGAAGCTCAACAAGTGTGCAGAGGCCAATACAGAGAGGAACCAGGGTCCTTCCTAATGGCTAAGAGGTGCCTGCCACACAGTGAACAATAGCTATAGAAACTCCAGTCATAGGCTGGAGATGCCTCGATCAGCAAAATGTCTGCTGAGAAAGCACAAGGACCTAAGTTTGGATCCCCAAAACCCCTAAAAAAAGGCCAGGCACAGGGACACATGACTGTAATCCCAGTCCTAGGGAGTTTGGGGTACAATGGGTGGAAATCGGTAGATCCCTGAAACTCATTGGCTAGACCGTGTAACCAAATTGGTGAGCTTCAAGTTCACTAAAGGTAGAAAGTAATCATGGAAGATAGCTCCATTCTTCACTGGAATGTGAGTGTGCAAGAGTTCACACACACACACACAATTTCAATAAAATTTTAAAGAATAGTCCCCCTGCTGGACAGATGGCTCAGAGGTTAAGAGCACTGACTGTTCTTCCGGAGGTCCTGAGTTCAATTCCCAGCAACCACATGGTGGTTTACAACCATCCATAAGGACATCTGGTACTCTCCTCTGTATACTGTATGCATAATAAATAAATATTGTTTTTTAAAAAGAATAGTCTCTACTCCATGGGGATCAGATAAGACAATATAAAAATGACACTTAGAACAGTGCCTGGCTACCCTGTTGTTTTTTTTTCCGGAGTTAGAAACACAGGCCATGAATATGAATAAGAAGGAATTTGGATTTAGGTTTTATTATCTCTGCATCTCAGTTTCTCTTCTGTATAAACCAGGTTAAGAATTTCTACTTTAAACATCTGCAGTGGGGATTAATTGAAATGGTAAATACAAAATACCCAAGGCTGAGAATGGCTTGAAAACTGCTATCATTTTAGCAGGTGGCCGCTGCTGTTTCTGCCCTCGGATGGCTTCAACCATGCATAGCCCTGAACTTACAGGTCCTATTTTATTGACCAGTGAGGAGTGCAGTGTATGGAACAGATGGGTGGAGAGATGAAGACTGACTTCCTATTTGTGAACAGGTTCTAGACAAAAGATCCTTAGCTGAGTGAGACCTTGCCACTGTCTCATGTAGGTGATAATGAGTAGGAGCAGTAACACAGAGATACTGTGAACCCATTGAAGGAATACCCGGGACATAGCTGGAGCAAATGGCTTCCGGGTCCTGGGAAGAAAGCATCTAGTTAATCAGTCTCCTCCCCGCCTTTTTTTTTCTCCTCCCTCCTTTCCTTCTTTCTCTCCCCCTTCTTCTCTTCCAGATAAGATCTAACTCTTTAGCCCAGAATTTCCGTACACTTGTGCCAACTCCCCTGCCTCAGCCTCCTGAGTCCTGGGATTATAGGTATGCCTGATTCCAGCTGAACAGACTTTCTTGAAGAAAAGGTCTTTAATATACCTATCAAAGAATGTGTGTGCTGATAGAAGAAGTTGTAAAATGTACTGGCCAAGGGATTATAGCACACCACCGATAGCTTTAAATATTAGTGAGAATAGAAGAACATCAAATCACCAGGAGCAAATGGGGTCTGGAGGCTAACCAGCTTGTCATGGGCTAGGTACACAGTGGTTTAGAAATGTTACTAACTAGGTAGGCTGGCTCTGCTATCAGACTTAAAAACAAACAAACAACCCCCCCCAAACTTCAACCCTCTTATTTATTTACATGTATGAATGTTTTGTTGCATGTATGTATACCATGTTTGTGTCTGGTGGCCCCAGAACTGGAGTTACAGACTTGTTGAAAGCTACCACGTGAGTAGTGGAAACTGAATAGTAGCCTGATCCTCTGGTAGAGCAGCAAGTGGACTTTATTTGGTGCTGTTATAGGAAATTATCTGGAAAGAAATACACCTGTCATAATTTTAAAGTGAAAATAGTCGTGTATTTTTTAAATAATCTGTCTAGGCGGCTGAGATTCTTAGTGTCAGAAACAATACAGATTTTTACTTGACTGTGGAAGACACATATACAAGTGAGAAAATTGTGTAGAATTAAACAGATACACACGAATGTGTACAAGCAGATCTGGAAAATCTGCACGAAAACTAATAGCCCGATTGTGATATTATTATTTAGGCTGACATGGCATGGGGAAGAGCTGGGCAAAGTGAACAAAGAATGCCTGTGTTACTTTTTACAACGTCACAGGAGTCTTCAGTTCTCTTGACATAAACTTTTAAAAATGCATCAGTGAAAGATATTTTTGCTTTAAAAACGCATTAGTAAATGTTGTTTCTAAGCAAAGGCGCCGCAGTGAGTCCCGCTAGCTTTCTTGAGTTATGCACACTCCGGGAATCCTTCAGCACAAAACAGGCGCCATTAGTTTGTTCTGAAGCCAGAGCTGAAAGAAGGAAGTCCCGGTACGGGAAGGGCTCTCTCCTTTCTGGGAAACTACGGACTGCAACCGGTCCAAGCTGCCAGCCCGTTTGTCCCAGCCATCGTTAACTTTACTCGAGTTTCTGAAGTACTGCAGCGTCGCCCTCTCCAAATACAGAATTCAAACCGTTTATAATTGACCCTCACTTTTCTCCATAAAGGGACGGCACGAAGCTGCTTTTCGCAGCCTAGAAAGACTTCTATTATTTCTTATTTTATTTAACCGGATGCAGGACTTCTGTAGAGTGCAACTCGAAGCACGAGTGAACTTCACTTCCAGAAAGACAGGGCGGTAGGCAAACGAGAACTCTCGGATGCTCCAACCGTAGTATGTAAAGCCTGGGATTTGCGTGAGCGCCATGAACTTGGGTAAAGCGAAAAGGCTAAGGGAGGAGTGGCGGGCTGGAAAAGCTGCCCGCCCTGGCCTCAGTTTCCAGAAGCGTAATCTTCTTCTAGCCCGAGAGCGCCCAAAAACGCGCACTAAGAATGGGTAAACTGAGGCACAGCAGGCGGAAGCGCGTACACCCGGGCTTCGCGGCACACAGCCGCCCCCGCCTCCCACCGCACAAAGCCAGGAACGCGCGGCTCGTTCTCCCGTGGGCGCCAAGCCCCGCCCCGCGCTCCCCGCCCCACACACATGACGTCACCGCGGCGGCAGGCCCCGCCCCACCCGGGCCCGGCGGCATGACGTCACCGAGGCCCCACCCCTCCGGAGCGAGTTCGGTCCTGGCGTTCATTTCATTCCTGTCCTCATTCCGCACATTCTTCGCATCGCTCGCGCCGTGCCGCGCCGCCCGAGCCGAGCCGAGCCTCCGCGGCCCCGCCGCCCGCCGCGGGCGCCCCCCAGCACTTCGCACACTCGCTTCCAGCCCGCGGGGAGTCCGCGCTCCGGGGCCCGGGCCCGGGGCGGCCGCGGCGGGGCGCAGGCCATGCGCTGACCCCCCAGCGCGCAGCGTCGCCCGAGCGCGGGCAGCTGCCCCGGCGCGCCCTGCCCGTCCCGGGAGCCGGCGAGGCCGGCCTGGGGCGGCCCGGCGCGGGAGCACCGCGGGGAGTATCGGCTGGAGCAGCGCAGGGGCGACGGCCCAGCGCCCCGAACTTTGCCGCGCCCGCTCGGGCGGACGAGGTAAGTTGCGCGCGGGGCGGACGCGGGGGCGCGGGCTGCCTAGGCGTCACCGCGATCGGTGCTTTGTGTGCGGCTCCCGGGGCTCCCGGAGGAGAGCGGCCGCGCCGCCCTGCAAGTTGGGCCGCAACCTCGCGCGGCAACAGGCGGCCCCGCTCCGCTCTTCTGCGCGCCCCTCTCTCCCGCGTTTCTCTCTCTCCCGCGCTCCTCGCTCCCTGTCCGGGAAGCGCCGAGTTCCGCGCGATCGCGGGTGGGGAGAGCGTCCGGCGCGCAGCCTAGAGCCTGCAGCTCGGCGACTCCCCCGGCGCCCGGCCCCTTCGGGGTCCGCGCCGACCCGGGCTCCTCCTCCCCGGAGATGAAAGAAGGCTCTCTCGCCCTTGCCGCCTCTCCAGCTCTGCCGCCGCCGCCGCTCCAGTGCACATTCAAGTGGAAAATTTTCAGGAGTCAGCAGAAACATTGTGTCCAAAAAAGACTGAGTCGCAGTTACCACCAAACCCGGGAGCCGACTCTCCCTGGAAAACTTCCCCTCGGTAGGAAATACTGGGGGATTTGTTTATTTGGAGGAGAAATGATCCCCAGGAGGGCAGAAAAATCTGGGGACACTTTTAGCCTTTGTTCGCCGCAGCACTACTTGTTTTCAAAGTCCAGAGGCCCGTTTGAAAGAAAGTTTAACTTCTAGGAGTTTCTTTTTTCTTTTTAAATGTATTTTTTTAAAAAATCAAAGCTACATTCTAAGAAGTCAAACAATGAAGGGCTCACACTTATCTTCTTCCCACGAAAATAAAACCCAGACCACAGTTTTTTTTTTTCTCTTCTTAAATCATCTTTCTTTTTAGAGGTTTACTTAAAGTTGAATGGTGTCACCCGTATAAAAATATTTATGAAACAATGAGATACCAGCCACCAGCTTTTCTCAGGAGGCTTGTTAACTTCTTAGAAGCTGTCTGTGATTTACAGAAATGCAAATTGATCTCAGTCAGCGCTGGAAACTTACAGACTGATATTCCAGGAATTGGGAGCGTAGAAAGGCCGGGTTTTAAAATAGCGCATTTGACAAGACCTGAAGTCCTTGGGGCAAAAAGGTCTGTAAATACTATCAGATTTCAAAATAGTGAAAGGAAAATATTTCAATTCCTACAGATAATGCAGAGTAACAGAACACAATCTCCTTCCCGCCTGCCTTGGGGCCTGGATTCGTTCTGGAAGTTTAGGTGGTCTGATGGCTTAGGGTGTGCTAAGTACCTGCAGGTGGTTCCCCGGGTGGACAGATCCTTCCCGTTAGGGAGATGCGATCTACCCTGAGCCAAGGGGTGGCTTGTCTGTGCAAGCCTGAGCTTTTGGGTGGGGGCTAATCTGCCTTTGAGACTGGGGCTGAGAATATTCCTCAGGCTGCACAGTCTGTGCCTGGGGCTTCCGCCTTTCAGCCTAGTCTGCGCTTTTCTCTGAATAGCAAGATCGTTGGGCCCAGACACATCTGAATGCTTATAAGGGTCAGACTTAGATCCAACTTTGCTTAAGAATCTTTCCTCTTTAGAAGGAAACAGTAGAGCCAGTTGCAGCACGGCTCGGGAAAGACAAATGAGTTTAGTTGAACCTTTGTCAACAGCAGGGTTTTAAATTGTTGATGATTTTAAGGGGGAAAGGCATATTTTTCTAATCTCCGTATTTCCATAAATGGTCACAAGATATTTTTGTGTAGTATTTCTTTGAATGTGTAACTGTGCTGGACTCTAAGGTTTCAGGTTTTCAACAGTTTACAATTCTTTTATTTGTTGTTAGTATAAAAAAAAATGAACTGATAAGCTGTCTCCGTTGCTGGGTCCTGCCGTTGTCCTCAGCCATTTGACTGTCAGTTTAATGGCAAGTATTGTTTAAACTGCAGTCATGGAGAAATATTAGAATACTTTTTATTTTTTTTTAAAACAAGTTTGAAACAAAGCCAGAGAGACACTTTGCCTTTACAATAGCGTTAAAAAAAAAAAAAAAAGAGAGAGGGAAGAATCTTTTGAGTTCCTCCTTTCCAGCCAGGGTTCTTTATAAACTCTAGAGAACACTGTGGGATTATTGGAGATTTTGTACAAGCAAAGGCTAGAATTTATGTATATAGTTAGTGACCTTTAATCTGAAGCAGGCAGATATCCTATAATAGTCTGACCCAGGCCGCAGTAACTCCAAATGAGTAACCCTAGCTTGTACTGTGGTACAAACCGTGTGCTTCCCACACAGCACTGTGAAACGATGGGGGTGGGCTTGCACGGGTCACCTGGTGGGAGGTCAGCTTCCTGCCTCTCCTGCTTTCTCACTACCATTTGCTGTATACAGTGGGAATTAGATGTTCACATACTCACTTTGGGTGCTGGCATCTGATTCGGGAAGAAGGCAGAAAACTAAGAAAAAATTTTTTTTCAGTTCAGTAGTGCAGAACTAGTATTGATTTTAGTTGGTTCTGATATACACAGAAACACATGTAAGAAGGCAAATCTTCATGGGAGTGACTATCTGGGGAATATCCATGTAATCACTGGTGTCTAGACTGCCTTTGGCATCGTATCGTCTGAGGACAAGTATAACAAGAGCAGTTGAGAGAATGGAGACCCCCAGGCGTGAGACAGACCGTTAACAGCATTAGGGAGTTGCTTGCTTTGGAGGTGGATAGATCCCCTCCACCCCCAGTCCGTGGCTATGTACAAGAGGAGCCTGAACATCTATCTGTAGGATTGTTTTCCTCTTTAATCTCATGTATTATGGGTTAATTGTGAGCATAATTACACTGCTTGCAGGTGGAAATTGTGATGGTGTCTTTTCACTCCAGAGGTCTGTACAATAACTGTGTATGATCCAATGGGCTTAAAAATAATGATCTTAGCCATGCAGAGAAATTAGGGCCCTTGTTTGGAAGCCACCATTTTTAGTACTTGCTTCTGGTCTTCACCAAAGGGTATGAGCACAGCAAAAATATGTGTGTATATTTCTGAGTAAGAGCTCTGCTGAATCTATTATGAGTGATAAAACTTTAGGGTCTGTTTTTCCCCCCACTCCTTCCCCCAGAGGTTTAAGAAGAAATACTGGCTAAAGCAAGTGCAAGAAACCATCATTTTTGTTAATCAAGGCCGGCGCAACTTCCCTTTCAGAATTCAGTGATTGGAATTTTAGACTGCTTAGGTCCTGCTTCTGAAATCAGCAAGAAAAATAATTGTTGCTCATTCTCATTGATCAGCATAGGCTGTACTTGGTTGTCTGGGCATTGATGATGGCTGCCACATGTTCTGTAATTTCCTGTTGCCTTTTCTTAGCTATAGAGGCTTTAGCTCATCTTATTTTTAAGTTTGAATCTAAGTCATGTAGTATTGATATGCTTTGTTTCCTATTCATTAAGGTATAAGATCAACCATACCTGTCTCAGGGATGGGCTTTTTGATAGACAGTAATTTAGACCCTGTTGTGTGGCAGCTACTGTGCATATCTGAGCAGAGTATTCCACCATTATGGCTTAGAGGGCATAGTGTGTATTGCTGGAATATTTGGGTCTCCAGTTTTGAAGGATTTTTGTTTAGTTTCAAAGCTGTGAACCTAGTTGCCAGCCCTTTGAGACTCTTTATAGGCTTACTTAATGCTGTCCTATGTTTGAACTTGAGGTTGAAACATGATCATTTCTTCAGAAATGTTCAGTCTTTTGCAGTGGGGTAGAGTAGGAGACTTTTGAAATGTGTTATCTTTTTCACTTGGTCCAAGTGAATGGTGAAGCCTTGGCTTTGCAGGGCAAGGATTGGCTCAGTGTTTCCCACAGGGTGGGCTACTATCAAACCCCAGGTTCCCATTTTGTCCATTTAGGCAGTTGAGTGTCTCAGGATGGTTTCCTAAGGATTGGTCTCTCTTCTGATCGAATGATGGGAGTGGTTCTTCAGAACCTCTTTTCAGTTTTCTGGCAGCTCAAGGGGAGGGCTGTGCACCTACCCACCCCCATTTCAAGCTGATTCTTGTTATTCTGGTGCTTTCTACCTCTTTCTCATATTCACTCTAGTTTTCAAGGCTCTGTCCTATGATTTCATTAGCCCCTCCCCCTTTCTGAAGCAAGTTCTGTGTAGCTGAGGATGATCCTGACCTTATGATCATCCTACATCTGCTCAAATGCTGGATTACAGGCTGGGTTATACCAGGATGGGCTTATATCCTGCTTGGGTTCAAACCCCAGGCCTCATTCATGATCGGGAACCTCTGTAACAGGTGAGCTACACTGTCAACCCTGTATTAAGTTTTTTTTTAAATTGGGAAAGACAA
The DNA here is from genome assembly GCA_004025045.1 of Sigmodon hispidus. Classification (NCBI taxonomy): domain Eukaryota; kingdom Metazoa; phylum Chordata; class Mammalia; order Rodentia; family Cricetidae; genus Sigmodon; species Sigmodon hispidus. The sequence goes on from PVIH01003885.1 coordinate 139,165, forward strand.
ACCTTTGGAAAATGAGCCTTACACTTAAAAGTGGACTATTTACCTATAAAGAGTTAAACCCCTGACTCTGGGGACTTCTTTGATCTGTCAGATTTAGATGTATGAGTAAAAGATGACTGTAGCATCGAGGTCTGGGGACACAGGACAGAAAGACAGGAAGACTACTGGTAAGGTTGGCAAATGTTAATTATGTGAGAACATACTGAACTTATATCCTCTGGCACGAACTTTTTAAAAAAATACATCAACTGTACTGCCTTTAAAAAATATAGGCACAGCTTTCTAATTATCATAATTCAGTTCAGCTTTGGTCTTGGATGGAGTTCAAGTGTAATCTCAATTTAACTTGAAAGGAATTTTTTTTTTAATTTTTTAAATAAAAATTTGAGAAGTTCATCTAAGAATGTGGTCCACTTAAGTGTAGGGACGGTGGTGGGCAAATGAAACCACTACTCTTTTTAGTAGTTCTGTTATGGATATAGAGGAAGAGCTTTCTTCCTCCATTTTTGCTTTGAATCACCTGGGGAGGGAGGGACCTGCGTCTTAGGCAGTTTTCATGTCTTCTGATGTTACACCTGCAGAATTCTCCCTGCAAACCAGTGTCTTTTCTCTAACAGGGAGTTAGATAAGTGGACATGACCATCTGCAAAGATGGGAAATGGGAGGACACATAGAATACTTATTCATTTGACAAGTGGGTCTTTGGTGGCAACCCAGTCTTTGGGAGAGGATACCTGTTGGCTTTCACACCATGACTTCCTGATGATGGCTTTGACAGCATCTATCCCAGTGCCCCCATATTGTACAAGTTTTCTATGACCTTACTCTTCTTTTCAAGGAGAATGAAGTTAATAAAGAAAGGACAACTCAGATGACCTGATTCCTACTGCCCAAGTGCGTAGAGAACCTGCAAAAACCAAGTGACTTCATTTGCTCTGGCTCCAAAGGGCTGAATTCACTTCCATGCTGGTGGAATGAGAAGAGCCAAGCGGTTTAAACCGCCTCTCCCGAGGCCCCCCTGGCCCAAGTGTTTTTTGAGAAAAGTGTATTGTCTGCTCTTGCACTAGCTGGGAGCCTGCCTGCCGGATCACCCTCCCCCAGCAGCCATGTTCCAATTCTGAAGTGGACATCTGTTTTTCTTATTCACCTGATCTGTCCCCACTCATGTGCACATATGCAGCACACACACATGCATTCTGCAGGTAGCCCTGGTGTCTGACTTGAAGTGTGTGTGCTGTGTGTTTCAGGTCCCCACTGGGGGAAACACAGAGCTCATAGCACAAAATAAAATGTAAACACCATAGCGGTGGACATGCCTCTGCTGCTGGGCTTGTGTCCCACAACGGTGCTTTCTGGGCGGGCGAGCCTATTGTCGTGGCAGCAACAGGCAGCAGAAGTTGGGGCACCATATGGCCCATGAGGACCTCAGATAAGCAGTCTAGTGAGTCAGCTTATCAATCGCACTTTGATATGGCTCATTTTCAGATCACCCATCAACCAGCCTGGGGTGTGCTAGAGCCTGATTCCCAAACCATTATGAACCCATTTTTCCTTTGGATGGATCTTTTTTCAGACCTTTCCCTGGCTGTCTCCTCACCTCAGAGCCTCTCAGAGACAGTACTGGTTAAAGCCAGTTCCCATCAGCTGAAGGGATGCTGGTGCCATCCTAATGTCCTCAGGTGTTGCCATTGACAGACCAGCAGAGAACAGGTTGCCGGTGCTCATTTCATTTTGGTGGAGCCAAGAGATCCCCTAATTCAGAGTTGGCTTTTGTTTTAAGTAGTGAGGCAATAACATTGCTGCTGTTTTTAGTCTGATAAGAGATTTCTGTTATATATATTCAGAAAACCTTAATTTTTCTCATCTTTATCACAATGTGCAAAAATGGTTGACATGTATGTTTGGAAGGGCTGCCATTGATTTGGAGACAGGAAGTGGCTGCTTTTTATACCCAGGAATTATTAAGAAATGCTTCTAGAATGTGTGTCCAGCAGAAGCTGAATCCAAACTCAGAATTACTCCATTGGTGAGCTGCTGGAGCTGAAGGGCTCTCTGTGCACACAGTTGATGCACATGAACCCTGGATTATCAGCCCCTGGGCAGATGTTTTTTCCATCAATTACACGTCTGGGAAGCCAAGGTGAGACTCTTTCGCCATCACCTCTCACCTGTGTGTGCACACCCACCCTTCAGGCCCCTCACCTATTTTCACATTGGGATTTCTAACTGAGAGCATGACAACCCCTTTGGTGGCTGACTCACGGTAAGTCCTTTTGCTTTGTACCCATGTCAGCCTCTACTTCTGTCTATGCCATGAACACTAGCTAGAGACACTGAAGGGCTGGAATCCCTAGTGTTCTGATTCTGAAGATGGCTGCTCATGGGAGGGGACCAGGTTCTATTTGTTTCTCTTTTTCTCTTCTGATGGAGTCAGGGTAAGAGGTTTCTCAGTTATCTCTGTGAGGTTGCGTGTTCCTAGGAATTCAGAGGAATCTTCGTGGAATTCAACAGTGTGCACAAACCTTTTAAAAGTTATTATTATTGATTGTATGTCTTACTGGCCCACCTTTTTGTACAAAAGAAGCAATAAAACAATCTGGATCATCCTCTGTGTCTGGCATCACCAACTCCCTGGAGAGTGCTTTATTTGTTTGCAGATGTGATTCCCAGGGCTTCAAGAGCAGATCTCTGTTCTGGTGGAAGCCCCACCTCAGCCCCTAGCACCCTGGCATCCATATACCCAAGGAGTCTGGAATGATTTAGGTGAAGGCCCCACCTTCTTCTTCCCCAGACCCTGCCCCTCAGAAAGCGCTGCCAACCACAGGCTTCTCCAGAGATGCTCCACCACTCCCGCTGAACATTTAAACTGCACCCCAGAAAACAGACACACGGTTTTTTGGTCTCTCTTTCCTGTCTCCTCTCTAGGGGCCGAAGAGTCACCTGGGAACACTTTACCCATTAAACTGGGGCTTTTTCTGTTTGGTTTGATTTGGTCTGATTTGAATTGTTGCGTTGGCGGAAAGGCTTACTAGGGTGCAGAAACTTTTCAGTTTGTGTTCTGGCACTGAGGTTCTGCTGTTGGAGCAGGGAAGGCCGGCCCTAGAGCTCTCCTGTGTGGCAGACAGAACATTGAGGGTTCAGGAGGATGAGAGCCCAGCAGTAGCTCTGAGTCAGACTCGCAGGAACTGCAGTGCTCGCCTTCCTGGCCTCAGGCTTCCTCTCCGTCCATCTGGAGCGCTTGGGCATGCTCCTGATCTTATAGAACTGTTGCTGGCAATTGTGCCTTTAAACAGTGACTTGACATCAGGAAAAGGCAGCCAGAGTCAGAGTCCAGGTCCTCCAAGACAGACCTTTAGAGAGGTAGTGACAAGCCGCTGGGGAAAGTGTGTGTATTTCCTGAGTTCTAAAGGACAAATTTTTATTATTTTTACTTTTGTGGTGGTAAGCCTCTCTCTCTCTCTTTCTCTCTCTCTTACATACTCATGCCCCCTCCCAGACTTCTCACTCACTCTTCCTCCTATTTCTAATGTTTCCTCTAAGTTACATCCCCAGCCCAAGAGGTGTTTCTACTTGGAATTCTCTCTCATGTATCTCAGGCTGACCTGGAGCTCGTTATATAACCTGAGGATGACTTTGAACTGGCCTCTTTCCATTTCCTGAGTGGATAGTAGGCATGTGTCACCTGGTTGTGTGGTGCTGGCAGTGGAACCCTGGGCTTCCTGCAGACAGCCGAGCCTTACATCTGCAGCCCGCTTGTGTGTTTCGGTGCTGGAGTGTGTGGGAATGAGAATCATGGCAGCCATGTGGTGATCCTTCCATGTGACTGTAGGTACTCCTCAGAACCTTGTAGACTTCATGCAGTCAGTGTGAAACATGTCACAGTCAGTAGTAAGTGCACTAAGGATGTCACATTCTAGGGGGGAAGCTTGTGTGGGTAAGTGTGGGCTTTGCTCATTCTGGGCTGTCTTGCCTACTGTGACCTTGAGCGGATTATTTTCTGTCCTTTGGCTTTGGCGTTTTCATTTAGAAGTTTCCTCCCCTCTCTATTATTCCTCCCTCCCTTTTTAGGGCAGGTCTTAGTGTTGTCTCCTATCCCCCCACAGGGTTTCTCTGGGTAACTTTTCCTGTCAGCCTTGAACTCAAAGATCTGCCTGCCTCTGCCTTAGAGTGTTAGGATTAAAGATGTGCACCATCATCAGCCAGCCATGGCAGGGTCTTTCTATATAGCCCAATTTGGGCTGAAATTTGTGATTCTTTTGCCTCAGCCTCTTTAATGCTTAGGGTTGCAACTCCATACCACCATGTCTGTCTGCCTGCCTATCTGAAAATCTGGAGAGAAGGCACATTTTACACCATAGTGTAAAGTTAAGTGCGCACTAGAGTGCTGGCCCAGACATTTTAGAGATTGCCTGGGGTGAGGTGGGGTGTCAGCCTGCTGAGGTAATTCCTCAGAAGACCAGGATCTCATTCTGGCAAGGCTGAAGCAGCCCTGTAGTCTTTACCCTCGCTTGGAACTTCTCTTTCCTGTGCAGTGAGTGGAGGGACTCATCAGTAAATACCTAAGTTGGAAGTTCCCTTGGCCAAATGATAATAAAAAATTGAAAGAAAATTCTTAAGAAAATAGGTAATTTATATCTGTCTAAAAGAAAAGCCTTTTTGAGGCTTCCATTCTGGTTCTGAGCTTGGCATCTACAAGTTTTTTTTTTTTTTTTTTTTTTTGCTGACTTTTGGAGTGAGCCTTTTCCTAGGCAGAACTTGTGAGGTTCTCGGAACACCTAGTCTTGGGAGGCAGGGAGGGACGCTGCTCATGCCTAACTGCGTTGTCCTCTTTGTAACTTGGGTTTTTCAGACAGGGTTTCACTAGTGTAGCTGTGGCTGACCTGGAGCTCACTGTGTAGACCAGTCTAGCCTTAAAGTTCTGCCTCCTGATGTCTGGCCCTCTTGATTTGGGTTGAGGCATTGGAGAGATAGTTCACTCCCTCACCCTGTGCTCCCAAAGACCACAGAGTCCACCGGACTACTCTGTCTGTGGTCTCTCCGCACAGGTAAGCTTCCCTATCCTGGCCTCAGGTTCATTCTGTTTGCTATTTGCATATCAAGAGGACAGGACATTTGTTAGCCTAAGTGATAGTCTAATTCCAGATATCCTCGATAAGAGAGCCCTCTCCTAGGAAGCCAAATTGTCTGATGTGTTTCTTTTGAATTCTTTCACAGTTTTATGTGGGTAGTTTTTTGAAGTCAGCTCCTCCTAACTGGTCCTGCTTTGCTCAGATTCTCAGTACAGTTCAGGGAGTATCATTGAGTTTTTAGGCCACTCTGGCTGAACAGTCTGAGCATTTAAAGCTTGCTCAGTGGGAGCCTGAGCCAGGGACCACCTTGCACAGAAGGGTGTGCTACTCAGCCAGCTTTCCCCCTCTGAAAAGGTTAAAAATGTTGCAGGGAGGAGTGTTGGAAGGAAGCAGACTGAAGGCCAACAAGATTTCAAACAAAACTTGACACAGCTCTGGCCCTAGTGGCTTTCCAGAAAGCTAGTGTGTTGTATACTTTCAGAGGTTAAGTTTTACAGTGTGTGAGATATGTCTTCGAAGTAATGGACCCAGGATGTAGTCGCTGCACTGACTGGAGTCTGTTGTACCTCCTGCCTTGTTTCAGGAATTTTGGTGGGGGTTCAGGTGATTAATATTTAGGCCGAATGAAAGGAGCTTATATCCGTTTGCTGGGTTTAGTGAGGGGACAGGAAGAACCAGAGAGGTAAGGGACCCACAGGGGTATTTCAGATGAGCTTATTGGGTTGCATATAGCCCAGCATGTACGAGGTCCTGGGTTCATCCTGGCATAATCTGAGCCATGCAAGTCAGGCATATCTCTGAGTTCAAAGCCAGCCAGAGCTATATAATGAGACTCTGTCTACAAAGTATGGGGACCTTTCACCTACTAAGTGCTAGTGTTGTTATTTGTTAATTGGCTTCTGGATAAAACACACAAAGCGCTATGTAGTTACTGATTAAATTTATTTATGTATTTATTGATGTATTTGAGGCAGGGTCTGATGTAGCCTAGGTTAACTGTATAGCCAAGGATAACCTTGAGCCTCTCACTCCCCCCCCCCCCCAAGCTTGGTGCTAAAATCTAACCCAGGGAGCTGTGCCTGGCTGGCAGACGCTCTACCAGCTGCTCTGAAGCTTGAAATCATGAGGGAATGAGATGAAGTCACCTCTGGAAGGCACATGGGGCTGCCTGCCCGTCATGTCCAGGATGTAAATCCATGTAAGGTGGGGAGGGAGGAGCCTAAGCCATTTTGATTGACAGCCCAGTTTTCAGCCTCTGCTCTGCTGGGTCTTAACCTTTCCTGTCCCACGTCCTCCAGTCCTCGGCACTGTGAGCACTGTTTATAGTTTCTGACCCTTCGGCTTAGTGTGGCTTCCTTGGCACACTGTTTTACTTTCAGAATTCCCTCAGTTCATAATGACATGTGTACACACGGCATTTGTAATAGGAGATTGGTCCCTCCCTGTTATTGGGCAGAAAGGAGAGTGTCTGAACTGGAGGCCTGTGTGTGTGGCCTTTGGTGTTTAGCTTTGTCGTCTTGTTGGAGAATGAGCAAGGGTCTTTCGGCTTCTATTGCCTTTCTCTCTTCTTGGAAGACTGTGCTGGTGTCCCCCCCACATGGGTGGGGAACATGGGGTGGAGCCTTAGGAATGTTTGGAAGAAATCTTTGTTTCAAACCAAGTTAGAGTATGAATTACTCAGTCCTAAGGGGTCTTTTTGTGTGTTTGTTTTTGAAACAGGGTCTCGCTGTATAATTTGGCTGGCCTTTGAACTCACAGAAATCCACCTGTCTCTGTTTCCTGAGTGCTGGGGTTAAAGGCATGCACCACCACAAGTAGCTCTGCCAGGACTTACATCCAGCGGTTCTTTCTCAGCCTTCTGTTCAGTTCCAGGGGGACTGGCTCCTCTGGATTTGGTCGTTACACGTTGACTGAGAGGGCCTTTGAAGGTACTGTACTCTAGGAGTTAGGGACTTGGTCCCTTTGCTCCAGGCTGCTGGGAAGCCCTTTGGTGTTTCTTCTATAGCTTCAGCTGGGGATGGGACTCATGGTGGATCTCTGCATGGAATCTTGGCCCCAGCCAGTCACAGGACTTTAGATCTAGGGTGATGTTGGAATGCTTGACCTTGGAGCTGCTTGGTTGTGGGAGATGAATCCTCACTGCCCTCCTAAAGCCAATTCACCCACTTGACCTTTTAGTTGTGATAATTCTTGGGCTTCCCAGCAGGAATTTGGGTAGGTAGGGGAGATAGGTTCTGTTCTGCCTAGTTCTTAAATACCAGTCATTTAAATGTAAAAGCTTCATTTATTATGGAGGCCCTTGAAGCTCAGAGAGGTTTAGTAAGCTTCCCAAGGTCACAGAGCCAAGTTTTAGGTATGCAGACTAACAAAAGATTTGGGATTAACTCACCTGTCAGGTTTTATTGTGGAATTTGAATGAATTAAGATAGTGTGATATGGAAACAAAGAGACTTCTCTGTTAATGATTTTGCCTCTCCTAGGGAGTGGTCTTCTTTTATCTCCGGCAGGTCCATTTTCTCTAGCTGTACTGTAGATGTTGTATTAGAAGTCTTAAAACAGTTGGGTGTGGCCCAGGGGAGCTGGGAAAGAAAGAGCAAAGGTCAGCTGTCGCTTTAGTCTTTTAGAACTGTGGGGACCTGAGACTGGCCTTTAGAAGTGAGCTCATGGGGTCTGTGTGCTGCCAGTTTATGTCGGGGAAGCTGGGGATTGCTCGGCCCTGCTGGGCTCTGTGGACCGGCAGTCAGACGAAGTCAGGTCCCCCCCCCCCAGCCCCCTGAAGGAAGTAGCTCCGGCTAGGATGGCATCCCCCAGGTGACCTTGATTTTATTCCTTGATGGCTCCCACCCCTTACATTCCCACCAGGCCACCATCTGCTTCTCGGAGGCTGAAGTTTGAGGTGGGGTTGGGAATAGGGTGGTATTTACCTTTGACACACTGGTTGCTTTGAGAGAGAAGAGCTTGCAACTGGTTTTCCTCTCCTCTCCCTAGGAGGTGGTTGGGCTCCCTGGTTGCACAGTGTGGGTTCCTGTCTTTCCCTCCATTACAGCACCGCCCCCTCCTCAGCCCCATTTTAGACTCCTCAGTTTCAGAGCCTTGGTGTAACCCTCAACCAGCCTGCTTCACTATTGTGCTTGGTGCAGATTACCCTGGCAGAATGGCTTTGCAGTCCGATCTAGTTACAGGCCCTTTGTGCCAGTGACAGTCTGACCCAGGCCAGGCAGTATCATCCCCTGCAAAGTGGGGAAGGAACTAGGGCTTGTGTGTGTGAGGTCCATGAAAACTTAGCCAGCCCTCAAGAAGTTTCTGTATTGCTCCACCCCCAGGCCTCAGTCCAGCTAGAGGAAACCTTTGCCATTTGCTTCCTCGGGGGAAGGGTAAGTTTCATGCGTCCCAGCTCCCTTTGCTGGCCTTCCTGCCCTCCCCCTTCCTGCCCTGTTCTTTTCCCCTTTTCTAGACAATTATGTTGCTGTTAGCCTAGGCTAGCCTCACCCTTACATCTTCTTGCCTCCATCTCCTGAGCTCTGTCTGGGACTGAAGATTGCCAGGCCTGGCTTTTTTTTCCCCCCACTATAGTGGTTTCTCTTCTACAATTGTGTGTGTGCATACACACAGACATGGTGGATGGTCTCTCTCTCTTCATAGCAGTGTGGAAAACACCACATCATATGGGGGGATGGGGGTAGTGAGGGGGAAGAGGTCGAGACACACACTCACAGAGACACACCCATGGACACACACACCACTCACACTCCCTGTTCTCACCAAAAATGGCCATGGGGAAAACATCTCCCTTCTCCCGCTGTGCTGGAGTTCTTGGCTTATAGCACTCTTAGAGTGCTTTTGCAAAGACAACTAACTCATTGAGGTTTTCATCAGCCGATGCACTGTGGAGAGTTTGGCCCCGGCAGCCTCATTGGCCCTGGAGAATGCTGTTCTTTACCTGTGCCTTGCACACAGCTGTAGGCTTCTAGGTTATTTCAAGGATCGGCTTGGTGCTTCTTAACAGTGTGATTGTAATTAGGACCCCGGAGCTGAGCACTGCCTGCTGTTGACTCTGCTGTCAGACTTTCCTGTTTCTGTCTTGAAGCACTTCTGGATGCCATACTGATCCATCTGTGAAGTCTCAGTGTGTGTTCATACAGAGATTGCTTTCAAAATCCTGTGGGTGTGGGGTGTGGGGTGTGTGGGGCTGGAGAGAGGGCCGTGAAGTTAAACGTGCACACTCCCAGCAGAGGACTGGAGTTCTGCTCCCTCTACCCCTTTTTGGTTTGTAATTCCAGTTCTAGGGGATCCCATGCCCTCTTCTGGCCTTTGCGGGCTCCTGCACTCAGGTTTGTATTACTCTTCTGCTGTAACAGATGCAGACACTCACTCACACACATGAACACACATACCCCTAAACATTTAAAAAGGCATCTTAAACCACACCAGTCGTAATGTCAACAATCATGCTGGCACCTTAATAATTGCTTAGCATCGATACTTAGAGCTCCTCGATTGCCTCATAAATGTGTTCTCTAGTTCAGCTGTTGAGATCAGGGTCTAAGCAAGACTGACAGGTTAGGCATGGTTGCTGTTTCTTAAAACTCTATATAGGTTGGGGAGATGCCTGGGTGGGTAAAGTACTTGCCGCACCAGGACTGAGTTCTGCTTTTTAGAAGCCCCATACAGCTGGAGGAGGTAGCAGAATGGTAAACCCAGCCATCCCATAGCTGTGCGAAGTGGGGACAGCCAGCCTGGAGCACAGACCAGTGAGCAAGGGAGAGGTAAGGAGCATTCAACCTTTGAACTCTCTACCCGTGACATGTTGCACTCACATATGAACTAACACTCTCTTTCTCTCTCTCACTCACACACACACACACACACACACACAGACAGACAGACAGACAGACAGACATGGGAGCACACACTCCAGTGATTTTTTTTCATTGCTGGTCCCGTCTGGATTTTGCAGCGGAACTGAACCAACTGCATAGTGCATCTTATCATGCTCCCAGCTGTATTTTAGCAACTGAGAGTTTAGACCTAGAAGCTCTTGAACCTTGAGTTTGATCTGTTTCCTGATTTAACTTTTTAAAGAAAGAATTCCATGCCTACGTGCTCGTGTATGGGTATGTATGTGTACATGAGTGCTGGTGCCTGAGGAGCCTGGAGGCATTGGATCTTTTGGAGCTGCAGTTATAGCTGGTTGTGGGATGTCCCTTGTGAGTAGCACTGCTTTTTGACATACACAGAATGTGCTGTCTCACAATGGGAACATGCTTGGTTTTACTTGCTGCCTCTCTGGTATTTGATGAGGACTTTGCAAATGGGTACTCCATATTCCTTTCCATATCCCATATTTCAGGTACTTTTTCTTTGTTAGAATACTAATACAGAGATCCCTTTACCCACCTTGCCTTCCCGTTTGTGAAAAGGAGTGCAGCGTCACCACCAACCCTGTGCCTTACTTAGGCAAGTGGCTACCAGGCTGTGATAGCCTGCCATTTTGCTGTTTTATGACTTTTGTAGTCACTGATTTTAGGTTTTCAGATGTGTTTGAATCCATTTTAGTTCCTCATTCATGCTCATTGCTGGCCAGCAGTGATGACTTTATTGCCTCCCACGGCTCTTTGCTGAGACCCTGCTTTCTCAGACCCACTTCTATTGTCTCTGAAGGTTATGTTGTTTCTGTAGGAAGTGTTTTGATGTCATACCTTGTTTTACTTAGGTCTCTCATACACAGAGCTCCAGATTGGAAATTGGAAGTGTACCCTAACCACCGTACCTACTCCTTAATCCATTTTAAGAATTTTTCTCGTACATTCCCTTGTCTGGCCCTTTGGGTCTCATTTGCCGCTTCAGCACATCTGCTGGTCACCTTGTGTTTTTCCTTAAGAAAAGCTCTGTTCAGATGCAGTGGTATATGCCTGTAAGTCCAGCACTTGGAAAACTGAGGCAGGAGGATGACTGTGAGACATGTCTGGATATAGAATCACTTCGACCAGACACTGCCCAAAGATTAACCTATGCTTTGACTATGGTTCATGGTTTGCCTTTTCCAGATTTTCCTAGTAGGTGTTTTAGCTCCTGTCTACCTAACCAAGCACAGGGGCCATGCCTCACTCCATGGTCTCTGGGTCCCAATTACTGCAGGCCTTATTTGAAGAGGCTAGTGGGGCCATTTCATAATGTGTTCAGTAAATACTGGATTAAGTGATGTAAGCCCTCTGTTCAAAGTGTTTACAATCGAATATATCTAATGTTCTAGTCATTTAAGGACTTTATCAGTAATTTATTATTTTTATAGGTTAAAAAAAGTTTTCTATGTAGTTTCTGGCAGATCTCTTTGGAGTATAGCTATTGTTTTACTATCGTGGGAATGCACATCCTATATCTTAAAAAAGGGGGGGGGGCTGGAGAGATGGCCCAGGGGTTAGGCTGTTCAGAGGACCGGGGTTCAATTTCCAGCATCCACATGACAGCTCACAACTGTCTGTATGTAACTCCTATTCCAGAGATCTGACACCTTCATACCAATGCACATAAATAAAGCTAAATGAATTTAATTTTTTTTTTTTTTTTTTTTTTTTTTTTTTTTTTTTTTTTTTTTTTTTTT